>JANHFL010005700.1:837210-871121 GCA_032468155.1 Oxyrhabdium leporinum | reverse complement strand
AGAAAGAAAGAAAGAAAGAAAGAAAGAAAGAAAGAAAGAAAGAAAGAAAGAAAGAAAGAAAGAAAGAAAAGAAAAGAAAGAGAAAACAACTTTCCAGGGTCTTGTAATACTGAGATGGAAATGATGGATGTAGGAGTTTCCCTGTTAATCTATTTGACATTGTTTAAAGTAGGTGTTGAGCATTCAGAATAGTCGATAAGGAAAAGACTTATGTGTGCTCTTAAACATTTTTCAAGGTTCCCGGGTAACAGCTGACCTTCTTCTTTGGATGATCTACTTTAACATTTCATACCAGCTCTGAGCACATTTGGCCTCAGCAGTTCCTTCATTTGGGAAACTGGCATTAAATTCTGCCGCAGCATTTTATGTGGAAAGAGAAAATCCTATTCTTGGATGAGGGACAAGTAGGGGAGATTGATTAATTCCATGCTGCTAAAGGGATTTAAGCCTTCGCTGGTATTAATCAGAAGTTAATCTTTCAGTTGTATCTTCAGCAACTAGCCACCGAGGGATAAAGCAGCAAGACCACTTGGATCAGAGAGAAGCAGTCCTGTCCTCATTATAGTTTCATTTAAAAGTGCTCGGGGCTTCGGAGGAGCAGGAAGATATATTATTTCACACAGAGGATCTCAAGTTACAAATTCGGGATCTAGGCGCCTTTTTTTTTTAGTTTTGCTTGTGCCAAGGAGTGAAGAGATTTTTTTTTGAATCTACTCCTTTTTTTTTTTAATTTAAAAAATGCCTTGTACCTGAACGGCTGACTAGTATGGCTGTGATTGAAGTTCCAAAGATTATCCTAGTGATACAATTTCCAACAAATATGAATGCCAAGTTATTTTCACTTGCTTGAGATGGTGTTTTTAAGGTATTCGTATCTGGAAATGTAACATATTCATGCAGTCTACATTACGTTTTCATCTATATTTCCTGAACATTTGTCATATCTACAAAATTAGTAGAATTGTGTGCAAATAATGTGCACGTCTGGGATTTGGCGGGAACTGTTTCTCTTCATCTATGAAGTTAATAATAAAATAGATTGTTTCCACTCCCTTTGGTTTATCTGGCTTTTGCAAATTAATTTGCAAATGTATTACATAGTCTGGCCACACTATCCTGTTCTAGTTTGTTTGTAACAAATTTACCTTGCCCAAAAGCTTTACTTGCCATAGGAGACGCATCAACCTAATAGAGAAAAAAAAATAGATCTAAAAGAGAAATTGCAAATTTCTGCAAAAGTTTTTTTTTTCCCTCCCAGGGTCATGGTTATCTCACACGATTAGAGAAATATTCAGAAGATTAAGAGATCTTCACAATCCACATGTGGTCAAGATTGTAACAATATATATTTTACTATTCATGCTACTAATTTAATGCAGGATGGTATGCATGGAGTTCTCTCCCCATTATCTTTGTAGCAATCTTGTAAAATAGCTTAGGCTAAATGATTGTGATTTGTTGTACAAAGCTATCACAAAGCTTTATAATATGATTTCAGTTCTCCCTGGTCATCTCCAACCATCAACCATTATGAAACCACTATATGTTCGCAGAAACCTTTCACACAGTTATAGAAGCTGAATGTGTTAGTCACGATGGCAGATGTGGCAGATATTTACTCCAGAAGGAAATTACTATCAAAGAAGGCTTTTACTGTATAATTTGCAGGACTTATTAAAAGGTCTCTTATGTCCTTAAGACCACAGTAAACTTAAGACTTGACTGTGATTGATAGAAAGGAATATATTAACAGAATGACATTTAATAGACTTTTAAAATAATAATTTGCCCAGGAATTGATGATTAATTGCTAGCACTGACACTACGGCAAGAATAAAAGAGGAGAGCTGAAATAATTGTGTGATGTCTGTTTTAAGTTGATCTCCAAGTTATGCGTGCAGTAGCATACTTTATTGTTTAGACAGTTTTCCTACATCATTGCATATGTTTGCTACCATATTAAGTGGTGGAATAGGGAATGATCTCTAGATGTTGCTGAATCCCAGCTGCCTTTATCATAGAAACTCTGTTTGGAGCTGCTGAGAATTGTAACTTTCAGGGAGCACAGATTCTACAATTATGTATTATGAGGTCACCATTCATTTTTCTTCATAAATACAGCAGCAAGTCACAGCATGTACAAACAGCTAAGATTTTATTGAAATTCTATAAGCCCATAAAGGAATGAATCAGAAGATATGTAAATAGGATGATTCCTTTGATTTTTAGGTGGGAGTTGCTAGAAACTACAGGTTCTTTTCAAATATTATTTTCCTGCAATTAATGTTGGGTTTTCAAGTTTTGGAAGAGCTGATTGGAGTAAGGATTTTTTGATTTTGTCATTGCAGGTACTTGCAGGGATGAATGTCTACTCATCTGAATTCGAAAAAATAAAAGAAGAATACAATGTCCGGGGATATCCAACAATATGCTACTTTGAGTCAGTCTCTACTTAATCTGCACATAACTATTGCATATAATTACATATTTATATTTATCCTTGTATCCCAACTCCTCTCTGTTTCACTGCTTTTACAGAAAGGGGAAATTCCTGTTTAATTTTGAAAACTATGGTGCCACAGCAAAGGACATTGGAGAATGGCTGCAAAAGTGAGTTTTTAAAGTTGACACCTCCATCTTTGAGAATGACATTTTTTGATGAGCATTAGGGGAAAAATCCAAAGAATATATGACAATGCAATTATGAGTTAATGAGTTAAAGGTAATCTTGAGCTCTCACTCTCTTTCATTTGTCATGCTTTCTATTTTGCATGTGTTAATTACAACTTTCCATTATCTTCTACTGAGTATTGATTTCACTTAAGCTTTACTTGTGAAAAAAATACTTTTTTGTCAGTCTTTCCTTTGTATCTCAATTAGGATATATTGTCCAACAGTTCTGACCACCTCTGCATGTTTCTTTTCTCTTTGGCTAGTGGGGGCAGCGGTGGACAAACTTAACGATGTACATGCAACAACCATCACAGAGGAACAGTGACATTTCTACCCTCATATCTGTTAGATCAGTCTTGAATTCTTGTAATACATTCCTTCTTTTCAGAGCCAATAATGCATCTTAGGCATTTGACAAGGAATAAAATGATGCAATCATGAATATATACAGTATATTCACTGCCCAAAGCATCTTAGTGCTGGTATCCCTATGCCATGGTACTGCTAAGAAAATTTGTTTTTTTCTGTATGATATTTGAGCCACGTGGAATCCAGAAATGGCTCAAATATATTCATATATTTGGTCTTCTGCCAGACTTGCCTGGCCATTATTTGTTCTGAAAGCAAATTGAGACAGTGTACTGTTTTAAGGATTTAGATTGATATATTGTGTTAGGAGAACATGAGCCAGTGATGATTTACCACTGGGGGAAAGTGAGTGCTTACAGTTTCTTTGAGAGTAAGGGAGGGATGGATGGATATACACACACACACACACACATAATATACATATACACACACACATATATATATACATATGTGTGTGTGTGTGTATCTATGTATGTATATATATGTATGTATGTGTGTGTATGTATGTGTGTGTGTGTATATATGTATGTATGTATATATGTAAAATATATGTATGTATGTATGTATGTTATCTGAGTTACCCTAATAACAGCTGTCAAAAGATGATAAATGTCACACCAAAATTAGACATTTGGCTGTATGGGTTGAATTGGAAAAGACAATAAGTCTCATCTTAAGTCCTGTATCTCTGCTAATTCACAGCTGGACTGAAACATGCTTGGACACATCCAATTCTGGACAATAATGTCATGATGGATTGGTAGTTTGCATTGCTTTTTATTCTTCCCATATTGGATGCATACATATCAGCTATTCCCTTTTGGATTATACAATATTATGCAGAGACAGAAAAAGAAGTAAGAAATATAAAGTCAAAGACACTGAAGGTGTGAAATGAGAAAAAGGAAAGGAAGCATCAATACAATCAGTTTACATAAACACCATTTGTTATACTTCTTCATAACTTTCTGACCCTGCATAGTGTCCTTGCTTCTACCATATCTGTCCATCACTCCATACGTTGCCCTTTATTCTTTATACTTCTCACTTCTCTCTCTCTTTCAGGATTTCATCAATTCCATCTAAACATGACTCTTTCAGTCTTTTTCTTTTTTACTTCACTTTTCCTGCATTTATTCATTTTGCAGTTTGATCCTTGTTCATTTTTTTTGCCAACATTTTTCTGTCAACATTTGGGCACCTGAATATTCCTTCATCCATTTTTTTCATCTTTGTTATGCCTTCTATCAAAAAATAGAAATTCATTGACTTTTTCTGCTTTTTTGCTTTCTGTGTAACAATTGTTCTCTCAAACTTCAGATATATAATCCTCATGGCCTCTTTCAACTGACCTCTCTGCAAATCATTTAGATTCTCAGCAAACAACATGACACTAGCTGCATACAAAAGTACCTATTCATTCATTTCCTTAACAAATGCCCATCTAACCTGACCACAAATTAAGAACCAAGGGAACATCTTTCCTTTATTCCCTGTTCATCTTCAGTCATCCCATTAATTCGTATGCATGCTAGAATTCATGCAACAGATAAATCACACATTTAAAAAAAAAACACTCTTAGCACATTCACAATCAACATTCAATTCTGTTTTAACCCAAAGTATTCCATAATTCAGTTTGTTCATTTGTGTTTATCATAAATAAAAATTTTCATATATTTCTCAGTGTTCTGCTAAAGAGCAGTAACTTGGTCCTGCCACAGCTTCCTATTCATGTTTAACAAACTCCACCTTGCTATCCTTCTCTTTAAAAATGGTAACGATAATGACATCCTCCCAGTTGTCAGACATGTGTGCAGTTTTCACATACATGTTAACCAAGTCACACAGCCACTCCATGAATGAGTCACATCTATTTTTAGTATTTCTAAAGAGCCGTGGTGGCACAGTGGTTAGAATGCAGTACTGCAGGCTATTTCTGCTGACTGCCAGCTGCCAATTCTCACCAGGTTCAAAGTTGACTCAGCCTTCCATCCTTCCAAAGTGGGTAAAATGAGGACCCAGATTGTTGGGGACAATATGCTGACTCTGTAAACCACTTAGAGAGGGCTGTTATGAAGCGGTATATAAATCTAAGTGCTATTGCTATTTTGCAATCACACTTTATGCCAAGAGCCTTTCAACATTTCAATTGCATTTATGGTTTCTTTTTCATCATTTTTTTCTAGGAGACTAATTTTAGTAGCATTAATGTCAATACCACTGTTTATACTGCTATCGTTCACATTTAGATCAATAAAATACTCCAGCATTTCCTTACTTTAGTGTCAGCCCAAATTATCTCATCACTGTTACTGTTAATTTCTTTTGCTGTTCAGCAGGGCTCCCTGTTGAGAGTTGCTCACCCACTTCCAAAACATTTTAAAAAAATTATCAAAACTGCTTTTTACATCCCTGCCACTTTAATTTTAACGATCCATTGCTCTCTTTAGCTATATTTTTATAGCTCTTTTTCTTTTGCACAGTATCCTTCAGATTCATTTTTATTGCATTCTTATATGCGTTTTTTTCTTCATCCACAGCCTTTTGCTTTATATCAATCCACCAAGTATCCTATTTCATATTTCCCATTAAGTGTAATGTACTATGCAATATAATTCTTTTTACTCTCTTTCAAGCAGCTCTATTTCTTTCTTCCTTAAGTCCTCTTTCCATGCATTCTTTTTGTGAATTTTATCTTCTTTTTTATACAGGACTCATATTTTCTTTTTTTATATTCAATCAATCTACTTTAACCCCTATTTCTTTCATAACTCCCATTCCTTTAACTTTTGTTTTTTCTTCCATGTCCATTTTTCTCAAATTTCACTGTTAATTCTATCCACAAATGTTTTGCCCCATTCATAACCTCTCATCACTCTTGTAACTGTCACTCATGTATACCTGCGTTTGTCCAAAACTAACTGTACACTTTCATTTCTGGGCAGACATTCATCAACTCAACTCTGGTGTGCAAGATCTGATCATTTTGGTCCACATATGTTACACCGTTCCTCCTTTTTCTTAGCTTCACAAGACTTGTATATTTTTCTTCACTTTCATTTCGCTTGTTAATTCGTGGCCTTTGTTCTTTTTCCTATCTTGGATTCCAAAACACAACCTTTCATGTGCCATGCTTGTTATTAGATAGGCTCATATTCATCTTCATGTCCACAGTGGCTGCAGGATGTAAATAAACTGATCACGTGACTGAAGCCCTGCTCCTTCGTGCAGAAGGTGGGACTTGATCACATGGTCATGGCTGCCACGCTTACTCTTTTTTTTTTCATCCCCTTTCCCCTCTGCAAACACCCTCGACTATGAAACATGGCTGTCATGAATCCAGACATTCACATTATTATTTTTCAAGCAAGGTGGAGATGTGCATGCTAGGGCTGTCGATTTTAGTTGTGCAGTTAGTCCTTGACTTAACAACAGTTCATTTAGTATCTGTTCAAAATGACAATGGCGATGGGAAAAGTGACTTTTGACTGTTTTTCACACTTATAACCATTGCAGCATCCTCATGGCCAAGTAATCGAAATTCAAACGCTTGGCGACTGACTCCTATTTATGTCAGTTGCAGTGTCACTACATGAGGACTATTTGATTTGCCCCTTTTATGACTGACAAGCAAAGTTAATGGGGAAATTAGATTCATTTAACAACCATGTTACTAACTTAACAACTGCAGTTATTCACTTAATAACTGTAGAAAGAAAGGTCATAAAATGGGGCAAAGTTCACTTAACAACAGAAACTTGGGGCTGGTTGTAAGTCGAGAACCACTTGAACCTTTATTACATGCAACTCAACTACTTTAAGGTCAACATTAGTCAGTATTTGCTCATTTTTGTTAGCTTGTTTCAAATGGAACCTATATGTCGTTTTATAACAAACATGTTCAGGTTATTCTGGAAAAGGTAAATCAAATAGTCCTCATTTAGTGACTATTTGCCGTTATAACAATGATGAAAAAGTAATCTTACAGTCAGTCCTTGCATTTACAACCATCACAGTCCAGTAAAGCAAAGGAAAGTTGAAATAAAATCTTAAGCCCAGTTGCAGTTTCACTTAGCGATCACTTTGCTTAACAGTCAATATGTTGGTCACTAAATGAGGACAACAAGTATCTTTAATCTAGAGCACGGGCGTCAAACTCGCGGTGTCATGCTGCTGTCACGTGACATTTTGCAACGTTTTTTCCCATTCACGGAGCTGGGGTGGGCGTGGCCCACGTGTCACACATCCGGCCCGTGGGCCACCAGTTTGACACCCCCGATCTAGAGAATACTGTTCTTTGTTAGCTGTCAAACAATTGCCTTTATGTCTCTCGCCTTACACCTTTCTTAGGCATAGCTGTTAAGGAGCACAGCTGTGTTTCTCTTAATTCCATGTAATGCAGTTAAAAGGAAGCACTAATAATGGCAGATCTGGAAGCTTGTTCAAAATATGCTTCTTTGGGAATTGTGTGTTCCAAGGTCCCTGGTTTGCTCTCACTACTTTCGGATTGTGTGCGTCAGAAAAGGCATCACAGCACATTTAGGCTGCAGCTTCTTACGGTGTCAAACATTAAGTACATTCAGCACCTGCTGTGCAGATCAAAGAGGCAAAAATGTCCTTAGTGTTAAAGCCTCTTTGGTCTTTTTAAGGAAGCATGACCAATGAATGCAGAGAGGTTTTCTTTCCCTTCCCTGAATAATGATGTATGCCTTCATCACCTTCAACACCCCCTTTTGCCTGAGCAAGGAGGTCCTTATCTCTTGGCGACCACATGTGAACCATTCGAAGAAAGATCTAGAGTTATTTTTTTCTCCTTCATTTCAGTGTGCCCACGTTATAGTTTCCTAATCCCGGTAATATTCAATACTTTTATATCAGTGCTGTGACAGCTACTGGATGCAGTTACTGAATGCAAAGCAAAAACAGCTGCAGACTGTTTCCAATGATAATGTCTGCTAACAAGCCACTCTGGGCTTTAGCTGACATTTCAGCCATCTAGAGTTAAAGGCAGCTGTTTGTTCTCAATTAATTTTCAATGCATGTTTAATAGTTTCCCACAAGAAAAAAAATGATGCTGCAGCTTTTTTCCCTCTCTCCAAAAGAAATCAATAGGTGGGGGGGGGGGAGTCATATTGAGAAAGCATGCTTTAGTTGAAACCTAACAATAATTACAGTTGCTCTTATAAATTGTTTGTAGTGTAAGCCTCACACATATGCGCAGTAATAGTAAGTAATAACTCAAAGATGTTTTTAGTATGACTGGTCCAGTGTCCTGCAACATCCAAAAATGCTGGAAAAGTATAATTGAACATTTTGATGTATGTTTGCCCTGTATGGAAATAATAAACCACATTAAATAGTGTAACAAGAATAAATAACTCCTGTTACTTAGTGTCCTGTTTCAGACTGAGCACACACATACTTGCAAGGAGCTTTTATGGCCGCTAATAAAAATAGAATAGAAGAATACGAATAGAAAGAATAAGAGTAGGAGGCAGCAGAAAGTCGCCTGTACAGGTTAAGGGGTCAGCAGGTTGGTGGGATATGCTTTGCTGTAACTGTGGCAGCAGAGGGACCTGGGGAAAAGTGCTGGAAAGATGGGCAGACAAGCAGGTGGGATATGCCATGCTGGAATATTGGTAGCAGGAGCTAAGGGAGGAATAGAAGGTCCTGGGAAGACAGGCAGAAGGGTGAGATACACTGCACTAGAAGCCGTAGAGGTGAGAGAGTTGTTGGTGTGTACCAGTCTTGCTCCTTGCTTCTCAATGTCATAATTCCTTTCTTATCTGGAAAAGTAACTGGATGGATACCTGGCATGAGATCAGATAGTCTTCAAAATAACTAATGGAAAAGGACAAATTATTGTCTTAAACAATTTACCCAATATGGATTTCCATTTAAGGCAGGGGTGTCAAACTGGCGGCCCGCGGGCTGCATGCGTCATGCTCAGGCCACGCCCATCCCAGCTCCGCAAAGGGAAAAAGGTTGCCAAACGTCACATGACGGCAACGTGACGCCACGAGTTTGACACCCGTGATTTAAGGAGTTGACTGGAAAGACTTAACGCTACGTTCTAAGCCACTTTGTTCTAGATTTGAAAAGTCTGATAAAGCATTTGACCCTGTTCTTAAAGACAATTTACCACTTTCTTCATAAACTTCATTTGTGACAAATGAAAAGCTGCTAAGTAAAATAGAGACATAAATGGGAAACGCTTCATTCCTGTAGATAACCAGTTCTGGATTGTGGTACTGTATAAAGTGTAGACACCGGTATAAACTGTTGATGTAGTGATTGCCTTGCAGAGCTTGCTCAGTTCTTTATTTTCATTTCTGGATATGAGCCGCATACTTCCTCACCTCTTCCCTTCCAACTTGCTAGGTGTCTGTTGTTATTTGTCTTCTGTTAAAAAAAAGACTATTTTTAGCAGTGTTGTATCTAAAAGAATGATGCAGTTTATAGTCCTAACACACTTTATGGTTTACATTAATTAGCAACTTTTATTGGATGGTATTTTTACATTATGCTTCATTGTCAGATCGCAACAGATTATTTATAGAAGTTAAAGAGGAAATTAATAAGGCATGTCTCTTGTTCCATCTTAAAACTTTTTGTATATAGCCCATAATTATCATGGTTATTCTTACAAAATTTCTGTGCCAGGTGCCTCTCCACCCCTTTCATCCTTTTTCTTTAATTTGTATTTAATGATTATTCTCCTTGAACAGAGACTTACTTGTATCAAATTACTGCATTGCATGTTAGCATTTACATAATCAGGTGAATTATGATCCAGACAGCTGCTCTTTATCATGTAAGAGCCCCGGTAATGCAATGGTTTAAAGTGCAAGATTGCAGGCTAATTCTGCCCACAGCCTGGAGTTTGATCCTGACCGGCTCAAACTTGACTCAGCCTTGCATCCTTCCAAGGTCGGTAAAATGAGGAGCCAAATTGTTGGGGGCAATATGCTGACATTGTGAACTGCTCAGAGAATTCTGTAAAACACTGTAGAGAAGTATATAAGTAAGTGCTATTACTATTAATAGTACCTTCTGAACATGGTCTTGTTTGTTTTTTATAGTCCTCAGCCACCTAAGCCACAGGCTCCTGAAACTCCTTGGTCAGAAGAGGAAAATGCTGTTTTTCACCTAACAGATGATGATTTTGACAAATTTATCAAGGAACATTCTTCTGTATTAGTGATGTTCTATGCACCATGTGAGTATGTTTAAATTCACACCTAGATTCAAACCATCTATAGAATGAAATGGACATATTATATATAGCAACCTTTATTTGTACAGTACGGCTTGTATGTTAAAACATGGAACGACAGAGTAGACAAGTTGTCTAGAACATCTTGGAAAGGCAATTGGTTTGTGGTGATTCAGATGTGACAAACAGATTTAAAATTAATTTTAAATAATTGCTCAGAAAGAACATTTACTTGGAATCACTTGTTAGATAAAAATTGTTGACTCACCTAGGAACTTAATGCTATCTTCATGAAGGCAATGAATCGCTTCTGCTGGCATACTCAAAACGTATCCAAAGGTTGTCTATTCTATGCTGTTTAGGAATCACCGCAGCTGTCCATAATTGACTCTGAAATGCAGCTTATTCTTGTATTAGCTACTGATCTGAATTTCACTCCATGTACATTCAACCTTTTTGAACATTGCCGGAAGTATTCTACATAAGGATGTGTCCTATGCCATTTTCATTCTTTTTTTGCTATTGTTTTAGTGGTAGCATTTATATTGTACTACAACACCTATGTCTTCAGAGTCTCTTGTTTTCTGAATATCTGATCTGGTTTCTTAGTTCACACCATAATCTTTACAAATACATAGAATGAGCTCTATTTCAAAGCAGCTCTTGGTCAAATTGAATTGGAAATATTTGGAAATAAAGTCCAAGGTCAAATGTTGTTAGTTATGTGCACAGTCCACTGAATCCAAGTCCCTAAAATTGAGAAATTACAGATATCAGTAGACATAGAGTTCTCAGAAAGAGATGGGGTTAGGCGATTTGCATCTTCATTCCACATTCTTCTTACAAATAATGTGTTTTTGAGGAATTCAAGACCTATCACACACACACACATACACACTCAGTGAAGAATTATAGAGAAGGTTGTATTCTGAGGGTCTCATCTGGACTGTACCATGGTTTCATGATATCTTATGTAATTCTTTGATTAATCTTCACCTTCTCCTGGAAAAGATATCTGAACAAAGAATCACTGCCAATTTGAATCATATTTCTTTCAAAGAAATCTAATCTCTTTCCATATTTTGTTTTTCTCCATGATACTACCTTTTAGGGGGAATCTCTTTTGGAAAAAAAAATAGAAGGATCAGATACTATGTTAGACATATCCTCTTGCATTAAGAATAGAAAAGGTAGAGAATGTATTAAAAATAATCGTATCAGACAAGAAATTTTATGGGACCTTAAGGCTGATTATTAATTTTCTTGAAATTTATTTTAGTTATTTCTTCTCCAGACCTTCCTTTCTTTTTCTTGAAATTACATGAATGTGGTCCAGTCCTTTAAAACCACTTCTGGATTTTGTGCTTGAGGTGGGAAAAAAAAGAAACTTTGATTTTGGGTTTTACCAGTTAGATAGATTTGTCGTTATGGAAATGGCTAGTTTATATTATTATGAAAAAGTAAAAAGTTGAGGGTAGAAATTACACGAACATGGACAAAGCTGTGGAGAGACCCTAGGTTTCTGTTTCGGTGGAGAATCTAGATTTTACTTTCAAGTAATGGTACTGGAAACTGTTTAGAACAGGACTCCTGGTCTGTGGACTGATACTGGTCCTTGGTCTGTTGGGAACTGGGCTGCACAAGTGAGCAAAACTTCATCTGCGCATGCATGTGATATAGGTAGTGCACAAAATGAACCCCCATCCTTCCCCCCACTGCTGGTCTGTGGAAAAAATGTTTTCTGTGAAACTGGTCCCTGATATCAAAAAAGCTAGGGCTGCTGGTTTGAAACTTACAGGTAGTCCTTGACTTACGACCACAGTTGAGCCCCAAATTTCTGTTGCTAAGCAAGGCAGTTGTTGAGTTGCACCTCATTTTAAAACCTTTTTTGCTACAGTTGTGAAGCAAATCACTGCAATTATTAAATGAATCATGCTTTCCTCATTGACCTTGGTGATTGGAAGCCGGCTGGAAAGGTAACAAATGGTGATCAGATGACCCTGGGATAGTGTGACTGTCATAAATACATGCCAGCTGCCCAGCACCCGAATTTTGATCACATGATCATGGGGATGCCGCAACAGTCATAAGTGTGAAAACTGGTCACACATCACTTTTTTAGTGACTTCAATGGTCACTAAACAAATTGTAAGCCAAAAATTATGTGTACATTTTATAATTTGGAATGTTCTTAAATGATAAAATGTTCTTAAATGTATCCAGCAGAACCAGGAACTCCCTTACAGATATGAAAATGCTAATAAAGTATTTTTTGCCTGATTGAGTCTCTACAGTGAAATCCCCCCACAAACTTTCTCCCAAATACTGAAGCTTTTGAAATAGAAGTATTCCCTGAGGCCCTATTTAAAAACTCAAGTTCATTTTGTTAAACGGAGTCAATATTAAACAGACTTTCCCAGAGCGTTGCTGATGCAGATTTAGAGGCAGAATTAAATCATTACTATTCACTGATGTTTTATTTTTTTATTTCAATGTGCCTGAAAAGCCTATTGGGTGCAGCTGGATTCCACAACTGAAAGGGTGTTTTTTTTTCCTTGAACAATTCATGGGCTGCTGAATTGTTTTCTGTAATGATGCTTCCTTCTCCTCCTCTAGGAGTTGAATTGCAGAACCCTCAAGAGTTTCTTGTGATGTAATACACAACTGTAATGATATTTTGTGAATAAAATTTCTTGTATTCAGCCTAAACTAGATACTGCTATTGATGCAGAATCAATTAAGGGATTGTCTGGTAACTGGATCAATATCAATTTATGGCACTGGATGACATGGCAGGCTGTTTAGAGTAGTACATTTCATCACTTGTCTTATGGATCCTGGCTCTATTTGGGTTGGAATGTGTAGCTTGAAAGTTACTAGAAGAAGCATTAACTGAGAAACTTACAATATGAGGTAGTAGTATAGAGAATAAGGAAGATGACCTTGACAGAGATAGACTAGCTCCATTTCCATAGCAATGAGGGGAAAAAACATGGCTTAAATCCAAAACAAACTAATCTCAATAAAAGTAGTCATAGCTTTCCTGTGGGGTTGACAGGAGACCATTATTAGACCACTTCCAAAGAAGCCTACACTGGATCTTTTGGAGATGGGCAATTATAGTTGAATAAGAGAGCGGTGGTTTAAGAGCAGGTAGTTCTGGATGCAGCAAATCATCTTGAGCTACTGTATTTCAAATAGGCTTCAGAGCAAGTAATGAGGTTGAGACTGACTTGCTCAGTCTGATGGATGGTCCTTGGGGACTGACATGGGGAGTTACTCTGATGATTGTGCTCAACCTCTCGGCTACTTTTGAAACAATTGATCATGGTGTCCTTCTGGCAACAGGAGACACTTTTTCTTTCCTAGTAGATTTCTGGCAATGTCACTTGGAAATAGTTGCTCCCTGAAACGGACACCAATCCATGTTGTCATTTGGGGCTCTATTTTGTCTCCGATGTTTTCAATATTTTCTTGTCTTAAGAGAGCAGCAGATAATGTGGAGCTGGGTGTTGCCATTGTGTTGATGGCATGCAAATCTCTTTCTCTGTATCATCTTCAAGTAATGGTGTGTCCTACTGAACGTCGCCTGCCCATGGTAAGTTGAAAATGAATCCAGACAGGAATGAATTACTTATTGTAATGATTTACAATTCCAGAAAGAGAATAGATCTCTGTATGGAGCCACATTATCTCAGAAGAAGCAGTTGTTTGATTGAGGGGAGATGCTTCTAGACCAATTTCTCTCTGCTTTTTCTCAGCTAGAAACACTCAAGAGACCCTCCGTGAGGGAGATGAGTGGTTAAAAAGTTGTATATATATAAATAATACATTCTGTATCAACTGGGTCCCTTACTGGAAAAAAAATGATCTTAATTTTCTGGTACATGCACTGATGACCTCCACTCGTGATAACTTCCTTACCAAGGTATTTGTCTGCAGAATTCGGAAACTAAGATGGCCTCTGGAAGTTTTTAAAGAAGTCCCCATTTTTATTTGTACTAAAAGCATTGTAGTTTCTTCCCACTGAACTATAATGTACTTCTTAGTACATTGAAAGCCCAATTTGGCTTAGGTCTAGGCTACCAAAGGAATAACTGGTTTCAACACAGTTCAACAGTACAGTTCCCTCTCAGTTTATTGATATTATCTAAGATTTGTGCAAAGGTGTCGGCTCCTCTTGCATTAACTTTGAATTTTACTTTCCCTGTAGCCACCCTGGCTCTTTTCTTTCTCCACTGTGTTTAGGAACCCAGTCTTTTACTTTCCTTTCTACAATGCTACCTAAAATATGTCCATTTGAATACACATTTAACTGTTTTTAGTTGTTCTTAATGTCTCTGATTTAATTTAGATATATTTTGTCATAAGCTACTGAGATAGCTCAATAGAGCTCATCAATAGATGACATTATAATAAGTCTAATAAACAAGGCTAGGCAGCCTTCTTCAATTATAGTAAATAAAATCAAATTCTCATTATGGCCACAAACCAGGATAACAATTGCAGTAATGTTTATGGGAGTTTATTCTGTGCACTTAGAAAATATCAAATTGGACAAAACTGCCATACAGTATCTTTTTAGTTTTGGTAAGATTCTAAATTACCATCTATTATCAATCTGAAGATATAATTGTGATTAAGAATAATTATTTGATATTATGTGTAATTCATCCTTTAAAATTTTCTCTCCATCTTACAGTTCACAGTGTGTCTAAAGTTAGGTTTCATATAGCATTATTTTTTTTTCTTTTGTTGGTTGCTGCTCTGGTAGAACAGAATTAGAAATGTTGTCTACTATCTGCAGGCCCATATGTTTCCTAATCCCAGTTTAATCACTTCATTCCCTCTGAGCTACATTGATAATACTCTTTTTGTGGAATAAAAAGATACTTATTGTCTTCCTGTTCACAGGACATTTCAAAAGTCTTGGCATCGCCCTTATGATCATTCATATCAGAGATGATATTTAATATACGACACATTGTGTAGCTTACTATTTTTTGGATGAATTCAATTCAGGTTGCCTGCTTCCAAGCCTGTCACTTCAGTTTATGAGTATGTATATATGCACACACACAACGTATATACATTTTACCATGCTCCAAATATCTCATTTTAGGGGTATGCAACATTATGCTGAGTACCTTAAAAAGTAAGAATTGGTGAGCCAAAAAGTTAAAGACATGAAATAAGAAAAAGAAGCATAGCTAACACTAGTTTACAACATCACCATTCATGTACTTCCCTCTACTTGCTGTCCTTGAAAATTGTACTTGCTTCTTTTTTTTAATCCTGCCGATTCTTCTTTAAATTTGTCACCTTCTCTTTTTCAGGATCGCCTCTCCATCTAAAAACTACTTTCTCAATTTTCCTCTTTCTTTTGTTGCACTCATTTTCCCTTCATTTATTTATTTTGCAATTGATCCTCATTCGTAATTGTCTGTCACATCTTCCCTTTCTCTTAGTTTCCCAAGCACACAACATAATTTATTTTATATCATTTGTTAATTCATGCTCTTTATCATCTTATCCTTTCATATATTCCAAGTCACAGTCTTTCATGTGCCAGGGTGCATCCACTATAGATATGGTTAATTAATATTTTTGATAATATAGATAAGGTGTAGACTAGCTCACCAGCTTTAGTTATAACCCTGCCAGATACAGACAACACTAAGGACAGTACCAAGTCAGTTTTGGCACATTTTAGTCAGTACGTCGCAAGTGCAATAATCCAGGCATGTCATTGCACCTTGCAAGCCAACATACTGTTGCCCACACCCCACCAAGTATGTGCACACACACACATTCAAGATCTGTCTAGAATAGATTAAGGTCCAACTCAAGATAATAAAGTCCTTCTAAAAAGCACATTTATAACTCTTTTTCTGGTAAGGAAGATGAAAGTTAATGAACAGTAATGAATAACATCTTTCTACTGGAATTCCCGTTAGATGACATTAAGTGACAGTAAATATATTACAAGACAATTAACAGAAGCTGAATATCATAAACCATTTTCTTTATGATTAAAAAAAAATCTCCTGCAGATATGTTGTATTGGCTAATGGAGTCACATTACAAATGTTACAAAATTACTCCATTCAAAGTAATGCATTAAATCCAAGGATTTGATTTATTATTTCAACCTTGGTGCAAATTAAAGGTTATAAATGCATTAGTACAAAAACAACAGCTAGCAAACAAAGACCACAAATGATGTCAACTAAGATATGAAATTAATGTCTTTTAAACTGAATTTTTTGTGCATGAGATTTGCAGCACTGATTCATTTACTAATATGCCATAGGGTGGTTAACATTCTACAAATCATGTATTTATGAAGGTGGATGATTAACATCCTACAAATCATTTATTTATTTTTGAAGAGAAGATTGATATGGGGAAGTCTTCCAACTGCAGCGCTATTGAATATTAATAAATGGGATGCAGTTCAGGCACATTTGAATTTGAAATAGCTGTATCAGTAGTAAAAGTAGGGTAATACAAACTATTTTGCTACATGCTCCCATTCCTCAAACCCCCAGATCACTTGACTTCCTTATTTCACATTGTCCAACAGGAGAGCCCATGCTCCTGAATAAGGTGCGCTTTAGCATAGACAATATGAATGAAAATGGAGTCAAGGCAGGTTCCAGAGAAGGGCTGTTTCTGGAGATGTTTCTGCCTCATTATCATGGATTCCCCAATTCTCCCAAGTCCCACTCCATACAGCAGAGCCCCTAGTTGTCTAGAAATATTTTTAGGGATGCTCTTGAGAAACTAGGATGGAGCATTCAGTCTTGTCTGGTCCACGTCTGTGGAGTTTTCTTTATAGCCAAAATAAAGTTGAATAATTTAATGCACATAATTGACAGCATATGTGCATCTGAGTGGACACATGTGGATCTTCTATCACATATAAGTGATAACAGCAACTAATCAATCAGTCTTGGCATGGAAGTATAACACTCAAGCGATGTGTTTGTGGACTTTCTAAGAGAGTAGCTTCTCAGTCTAGCACTTATGAAAGAGCTAGAAATTGTTAAGGCAGGGATGTTGGTTGTGTTAACAAGCAGCAGCCACTCCATTTAAGGACTCAAATGCAAAAGACAGAGAGTCTTTAGAAATGTAGGAAAGACAGGAAGAAGAAGCGACAGGTTAAATTGCTACAGGGTTCATAGTGAATTTCCCTGTCTTATAGTCAGAGTAAGCCTGCTATCTTATAATAAGAAATCTTATCAGGTCATGTCATATTAAGAATCTGAGAGACTTCTGCTGAGTTTCAACCTAATAGCTGATTTAAGCCATGTAAAGAAGGGTGGGAGATTTATTGCTGAGTCTTGGTCCAGGGAGCCTGACATCACCTGAGAGCCTGTACATTGTAAAGCATTTCTTATAGATAGTAAATTATTAAAAGAGAACTGGATGATGCAGTTGAAGATAGAAAATGATGCATTAGGCTGGTGGGAGTTTGATAAAGTAAGCTGAAAATTGCTGAAAAATGAGACAGACCTCTTTAGTGAAGCAGTGTCTGGAAAGAAATGATTTTTTTTTCCTCTTTAACCATCCTGTGGGAGAAACCATCCTGTATTGCATGAGTTTCTAAATATGGAATCTTGCATCGCTGATAAAAAAAGTGATTTGAAGCAGAAGAGAGAAATTAAAGAAGACAAACCATTTTCCTTTTCCTGCTGATTATTGATTTGGGGCAATGGGGGAAGTGCGCCTGTATATCTTCCCTAAAGCTCATTCTGTTCCTTCCCAAAGCATTTCAGAGACAGGAGAGCTTGGAATCCTGCTTCAGAAATGACAACATGTTTAGCTGAGTGTGTGCGTGTAGACATTTGGAAGGGACGGAGGGATTCTGATTGCAAACTCTACATATGCAAAACATAAATGATTGCAAATTCTTCAGCTGTTCATTCTGAAGGCAATGGATAAGGGGAGAGAATCATTGCAATTCACTGAGAACACAATTGGGGTAGCAGTGGCTCATAACACTAGTCACAAGCTTTTCTCTTTCCTTTTCCTTTCCCCCCCTATTTTCAGTTAATTAATCTGACAAAAAGCTAATAATAATAATAAATTCCAAAGCTTGCAACTACTTTTTTTTTTTAAAAGTAGTTAGCTTACTAAAAATAGCACTTCTGTTCCACTTCTTATTTATCATTATTATCCTAATCTGCGGAGGGTAAGGGAATTGTACTTCTGGATCCTCTGCTTTGTATTACGGAACGGTCAATAGGGTTGATTAAAGTGAAACAGATTGATGAGGATGGTGAGATTACATGATAAGTGTGCCCTGCTCTGGCAGATAGCTATCTCCTGATAGTTAATTCTCTTCTGACATATAGTAAAAGAGCAGATCTATCCAAGTGCTGCTCTCTCGTAGCACACTAAAGTCACTGCTTATCGGCCAGTAAAATTTGTTGTACTGTGACTAACAGCTATGTTACGAGTCCTCTGTGTGCTGGAAATCAAAGCCGGTTTATGGTTCATATAATCAATAATAGGAACTGCTCAAATAGGTCTCAAGCTGCTCTCTATTTTGTAAAAAAAAAAACCCACCAAAAAACACCCTATTAAAAAGGAAGATACTTTGTGCTCTTCCAGCAGCCCTAATTTTACTCAACTTACTCTGCATTAAAAAACTGCAGTAATCCAAACCTTGTTTGGTGAAAATGAAGCATAAAACCTTAAAACCAGAAAATTTGCTCACTCTTTTCTTTTATGTATGTTACATAAACTTCTTTCTAAAAAGTGCTTGGGAGTGCTTTTCCATTCTATCCAGGGAAGCTCATGTGATTTAAATTGTTTTTGTGGGTCTTGGAATAGCACTAACTTGTTCAAATATAACATTGCACACATCCAATCTTATATAATACTGTACAACCTGGGTATGTTAGTCTTTGATAGGGAACACCTAAAATATATCAGATGGTATCTGAAAGGGGAAAAAAAGATGGAAATTTATGCCAGGAGAATAAACTGTAGATGAAAATGTGCAGCTATTAACACTTGTCAACTAGCTTTCCCCCCAGTGTATTTATGTTTATGCAAATCATTTTTTTTGCTTAGATCTGGTTAGGTAAAAATGTACTCCATCCTTCAAGCAACCCAGTGGGACACTTCAGTCCTTGTAAGTTTCCTAAATATCAACGTTTGGGTAACATTAAGGGGTATATTCTACTTACAATAGCAGCATGGCACTTTTTTTACACCCTCTCCCCCTCAACAATGCTAGTACAGTACAATACCAACATAAAGGGACAGGCCAAGTCAAAGGTTTGGGGAACCATGAAAGAACTAAATTTGATTGAATATATTGATTTCATTTTAGTTCATTGATTTTGGGCAATATCATTTGTTATAGATCCCTATTTTCAGCCTCCATATATCCTTTTAAGTAAGCCTTGCTGGAATTTCAAAAGAGTAGCCTGTAAATCTACATTAAAACAAAATCATCCAGAAACACATTTATGATGGCATAAGATTTAATGGATTACAGTTCACTAAATCAAATGCATGGAGTGCATACCAATGTATGAATTCTAGATTACAAAAGTTTCCATGATAAATTGAATGGAATTGCAACTTTCCTTGCTAAGATTGCTAATGTAATTCTTGAACTGGAACTAGACGATAACTGGAACAGTAAGTAGAAGTAAAGTTTTGACTTCTTTAGAGGTAGATCATGGAGTTTTAGCATGTCAAAGTGGAATTTCATGTACTTTGGTTTGGTAAGTGATAGGGATAGATAGTATAATAAGCTTTCAGCCATGGGGCATAGTCTTATTTGAAATATATGATACCAACTCAGGGGGAGATGTATTTCTATAATGCATACACCAACAACTGCAGAACCATTCAAAGATAGAGAAATGACATGCAATATCTGGAAGGAGATAAATCATTCAATGCCACTTTGCATCTCTAGATGAGCAGCATATAAATTTAATAAATACATTTGATAAATAAACATGAAGGGAATTGTGAAATTTTTCTCCTGATAGCAACAAAGGTGCTCAGAGAAGCAATCAAATTTCTGAGAACAAAATAATGCTTCCCATTATTAACATGCCACTCAGGCAAAGAATGGCTAAGCATCATCCGTACACACTGCCATCTTCTCTATTGCTCCTCATTGCTCTTAAGTCAGTGGTCCCCAACCTTTATGGCTTGGCAGTCTGGCGGCAGCGGGGGGGGGAGAGGGGAATTGACTCGTGCAAGCAGTGTGCTGGCACGCACACATGTGCGTGCCAGCCTGCCATTCGCACAAGTCAAGCTGCGCGCTGGCCTCCCACTTGCAAGGCCTGGTTCCGAACAGGCCGCGGCCCACTACCCCTGCCCTAAGTAGCGCACAGAAGATAGGTGACACACCAGGAATCTTTTCTTGAAGGGCGGATTTTAAGTCCTGCATACATGTAGTTATCACACTAGATGTAGGAAGGATTCTGGTGTCCAGAAAATAGGAATGTGTTCCAATATCAACAAGGCAGTTATGAATATTCAGAAAACTGAAAGGAAACAGTTTTGTTCCAAATATGATACCAAACATGAAATGAGACCAGATCACTTGCGGGACCATCTTTCTGCTTGTCTGTTCCAAGTCTTTATATTAGGCCTTACAACAACTGATTTTATTGCTGAGCTTGGGAACCAATTTGTGTGGTTGAGCCCGTATTCTGGTTATATTGATGGTGTTAATTGATTTTGTCTTAGCTCCTGTATTTGTCATTTATTGTTTGTGTGTGTGTGGGAGGGATGTTTTGATCTTGTTTTTATTTTCCATTAGCTGCTCGGAGTCAAATGTTGGAGATAAGTAGCTATATACTTTGAATAAATAAATAATTTTTTCAAAAGGCATTAAGCTGAGTATTTCAAGTGTTCCAGATGACATAGTTGAGTTGTTGTGTAGTGACTCATAAGTTGATTGCTTTTTTCATCATTTTTAAAGTTAACAGCAGCAAAATAATCAGCTTCCAGCAACTGGCATATTAATGTAGACTATGAGGTGGGCCAGGACTATTGAGAGAAAAGAAGTACAATAGCCAGCCAGAAGATTATTCACCATTCCTACCATGCCTAGAGCACTAAGCATCATCCTGTGAACTTCTTACATACTACACATGGCTAGGTTGAAAACTCTGGACAATCCCTAGATGGTAGCAAAGAGTTCATGCTTTTTGAAAGTCCATGCTGTCATTTACTAATTGTCAGGATATTTGTAGCATTGAATCTGGCAGTTGTTCTGGGAAATTAATACACTTATTAAAAAAAATATTGCTATGGGGCAGTTCAAATTCATGTGGCTGTATAATTACCCCCTTGACGTGTATATTTAAAGCAATTGAAGAGAATCATGTCTGGTTTTTTTCTATTGAGAAGTATTTTAGTCTAAACAGATTTTCTAGTTGATGAGAATGAGGTGACAATCCTGTATATATTTTTATATTTTAAATAATAAGCATCCTTCACCAGTTACTTGCCATTTGGATGATAGTTATCTTGACATAGATTGCCACCCTATCTACTCTTGTGGACCTGAGTTGAAAAATAAGGGAGCAGTAGCTGGTGTTGATTTTCCATGATGTCCCATGGCTGACAAATTCAAATTACTTTGAGTTTTGTTTTAGTGGAATGTTTCAAATTTTAAACAAAATATAAATTAGGGATAAACAACACTGTGGGCACCAGCATGTCCTCAAAAAAACCCAGTGGTTTCTCCGGGGTCTACCTGACTGTTTAACTATTCTTTTAATGAAAGCAAATTAAGCAGGCCTGCTGCAAAACACCAGCCTTTAATATCATATTTGCATGGAAGAATGCCTTTGGGTCCATAAAGGTCTTATTGAGATGGTAGAGAATATCCTGGGGAGCTAGTTAATGGATGCTCTATGACTGATGATGCCTTTCATGATAGCCATTTTGTGAATAGGCAGATGTCCAACAGCATCCTTTTATGAGTGTGCCTATTACATGATCTCAAAATTCCAAATATGTGCCTGTCCCAAAGTTGGCCTGTCTGAACTAGGATGGGAAGGCCTGGGAAAAAAGGGAAAAAGTGGGGAAAAGAAACTTTATTTCCATTTTTCCCCAAAGCCACTTGGGAAAAAAACAGAACACCCCCCCCCCAATTTTTCTGTTTTTTTTCCAGGTCTTCCCATAACAAAATATGTTTTAGAGTGTGTAACTTTTCCTTTTTTTCTTCCTGTGAATCACTGTTGACTTGAACTGTTCCTGCAAATTTTCTTACCAAGTTTTTCAGAAGTGGTTTGCCTTGTCTCCTTTCTTGCTTTGCTTTGTGCCCAAGGTAGGATTAGAATGGGGTATGTGGTATGGACATTTTTTGGTTTTTTAAGAAATGATGATGAGAATGTAAGTTGAGTATCTTTTAAAGCAAACCCTCTTTGAACTGAAGTTTCTTACCTCAGTTGGAGCTTGAGGAGGAAAAATAAAGGCAAGAAAATTGAAGAGATTGGTTTGCTCATGTACCAAATTAATTATTGTAAGTAACTTTTTGGATGGGGAGGAAACAAGGCTACAATCTTGGTGACCAGAGATAGATTATGCTTAGTGAATGGGCAGGCAATAATGCTTGTTGCAGTTTTAATGTGTTCAGATATAGATTTTTTAAATATTTATAGTAGATGCATTCATTAATAGAAGCTGGAATCCTCATCCTACATATCCCAGTGATATGTGATGTGACCTAAGCTTCTGCCTTCCAATATTTCTACAAGTTGCATGACAAAAGCAGTAAACTAAAAGAAACATCAAGCAAGAAAAAAAATGAAATAATCCGTTCAGATACTGGAAAGCAATTTAAATGAAACATAATGGATTTAATTTAATAATTTAATGAAACAAACATGAAGCATGAAATGTGTTTGGATAAGTTTAGCTTTTAGGAAAAACGTAGTACCAGTTTCATGGTATCGCCCTTTCTCATGGATTAGATAAATGATACAGGTAATGTTTGACTTACAACCACAAGCAAGCCTAAAGTTTTCATCGTAAGATATTGTGGCTGTACGTCAAGTCACCGTATGACTGAACTCAATTTTACAGCCATTTATACAACAGTTTAAATCACCAAGGTCATTAAGCGAATCATGTGGTTGTAAGTCCAAATGCAGCTTATTCAATGAATGTTCTTTTGCCAGAAAACAGCAGTGAAAGAGATCTCTGGACCTGCTAAATGAAATACTCAAAAGTGAAGAAACACCACAGCTCAATTAAACACTGAATCACAGAAGGCGTTATTTTGCAACAGAAATAGATGTATGGTAAAATGTAAAGGTTTCCCCTTTTTAGGGGGTAGTGCTCATTTCTATCTCTCAGCTGAGGAAGCCAGCATTGTCCAAAGACATTTCCATGGTCATGTGACCAGTATGTGGTCATGTAAGGCAGTATAGTACAGCTTCATATGACTAGGTACCACGAGGAGTGCCATGCTTTGAGAAATCACTTCCTCTTTTTTCATCTTAAGTGCTAATATAGAATGGGCTTTGCTTATTGAAAACTGTACACCAGAATTCAACTCTTGAGATACATCTTTTTGCAGAATTCTAACCATTAAAATAAGATTAATATAAAACTTAATATTATAAATACTTTGATATATAATATAAATAATCCCTCTGTAAATAATTCTTCCTTGATCTGAAGTATTATGATTATTATGCTTAATATAATTTTGATGAGTACTTGAATCCTAGTAACTTTTAGTCACTTTTTATTGTCGGGCATAGTGCAAACAACCAGGTACTTCTAACAATCCTGAGATAGGAATGCAGAAGTTCATTTAGTCTTGCTTGAAAAGCAATTGTCATTTTTTCCATTTTTTTCAAAATATACAAGTTGAGAAACATTGCATATGAAAAGGTAACATATCAGGGGATTGCAAATATGGATACAAGGTTTATGGAATTGCTTAAAAGTGTTTTGACTGTACAGATTTAATTGTTCTGCGTCAGTGAACAAACAGTTGATTCAGATATTTGGAAACAGACTTTTTATGAAATTTAGCCCATAAGACAAAAAATGTAAGAGCCTAAATTTGTTTTCATAAAACGTTTGACACAATGTTGTTTAAATCTATTTTGTTATACATTTTTTTAAAATCACATGACCTATTTTATTTAAAATGCTCATTTATTATTATACATAACAATAGGAAATTCAGGTACCAGTTCCTTAACTCATGTTCGCCTTCATTTGCATCAAGTTCTTCCCAAGAACTTAGGATGTCGTAATATATCGGCATAGTAAATGTGAGAATCCAAGTGGTGTGGCCTTTTGTAATTGACAAATGGAAATTTTGTCAATGCACAGATTTTCTAAATGCCATCCCAAGATTTTTTTTGACATGACCCCCAGTGTACTGATAACCACTGTATCACCATTGCCAGTTTAGATTATAATTTTTCAATTTTGATTTTGAAATCCTGATACTTTTTGATCTTTTCCAATTCTTTGTTCTACTATCATATCGCCACATTAATAATCCACACTTTCTTCTTTTTAACCACAGTTAAATCTGTGCTATGAGCCAAGACTTTTATCAATTTTTATTCAGAAATTCCACAATGTTTTAAGCTGCTCATTTTCACCACTTTTTCTACTACAAGTTCCCATCAATTTTCATTATTGGCAAATGATAGTTTTTACAGTTATTCTACTGAATCATTTTGGCAATTGTTTTATATAGTTGCTTATAATCAGTCACTTTCACATGCTGAGTATATGATCTACTGCTTCTTTGCACAGTTTGCACTTTGAACCATTTGAACGTTTTTCAATTCTGGCCTTGATTGCATTAGTTTGAGTAGTTTGCTCTTGAGCAGTCAAAATCAAGCCTTCGTTTCTTTTTTTTAATGTTCTAGTAAGCCATTGCCATTGCCAGGTTTTATCGTTATTCACTTTCCTCTTGATCTTTTGTAGAAATTGATTGTGTAATGCTTTTCCTTGCAGCACTCTTGTAGTCCTTTTATTACAATTATTTTGGTATTCATGTTTTGTTTCCTGCACATTCAGTAAGTTCCAACTTCAGTGCTTGTTCTTTAATGTCTTTTACATAATCGGCCAATGCATTCTTTTCTTCGACAGTCTGTTTGACTTGAAGTGAACTTCTGCTTCCATTTCTGTGGGGCAGATATACTGTAATCTATCAATTTCATTACAGAGATATAATGTATAATGAATAGATATCAGTTTTCTTGTGTTTTGGTTCAAACTGCCCAGTTTAGCTATGTCCAATTAACAATTCCAGCAGTTTATTGTGTCAGAGGTATGGCCCAGCCTTTTATGATGTTTCCACTGTTGAATTTTGCTTTTAGTAATGATGCCTCTTCTAATTAGTTTTTTGTCCAAACTTTTCAGTAGTTGGAGGCACAATCTTCAAATTTAGCAGTATTAACTTGAAAAATAAATACTGTGTCCTAAGAAACTTACACGAGAATTGCTGTTGGGGTGGGGAAATCTTTACATATTTATGATTATCAAGTAAAGAGATGACTGTAATAAAAAAAATCTGAACAACTGAATTAGGTAGTAAAATTTGATGGGTTACCTAATCAGATGGATGTTGACAATAAAAATGGTTTATTATCTCTCTTAATCCATAACTTACAAGGATCATGTAATCAAACACATTTGGATAGAGAGAGACTCCAAGGTCTGGATTATTATGAGGTTGCAGAAAGGCATCATCACTGCGACTGGTTTATTAATTATAGGCTTATGAAGATTTAATTCTGAGCAGTGCTAGTGTCATAACATATTCTATATTTCTATATCTGTCCCTACACCGTAACTGATTATGTGATTTAGAGTTTTGTGTGAAATATTATGGATACTTAATTTTTCCTTTGGGCAATCTGCCACATTTCCTATGCTAAAAGTTTTGAAGAGACTTTATGCAAATTCAGAATTTGCATCTCACTGTTGGGGGTCTCTAGTAAGCTTGTAAGCTACATTTAGGATAATTGAGCTGTGGTTATAGTTTGATCCCATCAGACCTGTCTGAGAATTAAACATTTTTGCATCATTATATTTTGGGTGCTCATTAATAATGTTGACAGAGATATGGAATCACCAAAAATGCCAAGTTCCAAGGCTCAGTCTTCCGCATTTCCACGTATAAGGTTCTCTGAAAGTACAACTGGGGAACTCCTTTCAGGAAGACATATTTTTCAAATTTGATTTTGAAATTCTGATACTTTCTGATTTTCTCCAATTCTTTCAAAGGTGGAGTAATTGAATCTATAAAATTTGTGCCTCAAACAAACTAAGAACTAGTTTGGAGAGGGGAAAAAGGAATAAAAGGAAGCATCAACTGAGAGGATGGATCAGACTAAAAGAATACAGCCCTTAGAAATGAGCAGCAGAGAAGAAGGGAGGGAGGGAGGAAGGAAGGAAGGAAGGAAGGAAGGAAGGAAGGAAGGAAGGAAGGAAGGAAGGAAGGAAGGAAGGAAGGAAGGAAGAGGTGTAGAAGCAAAAAAGGGCTAAAAGCACTGTGGTATCAGAAGGCCAGTGTAGAAAGCAGTGTAAGCAGTGTAATTTGAGGCCAAGGAACATTCACTACAGTGAGCTGGGTCAGAGTCCTGAGGGGACAACACAGAGGAATCGCTGATTTATATTTCTGAGGAAGGGAGGAAAAAGAAGAAAAAAATATCAGGGAGTTGCAGTAATGCTCCTGTAAGGAAGAAATATGCTCCACCAGTAAACGTTTCTGAATGACCTTGGGTCAGTCTCTCTCTCTCAACACTAGGAAGGTAAGGACAACCCACTTCTGAAATCTTGTCAAGAAAACTGCAGGGACTTTTCCAGATAGTTGCCAGAAGTCAAAAACTGACTTGAAGACACACATGCAAAAATCTTTTCTGAATCTAATCTTCCATTGATATGTATGTATAAAAAAGGATGGAAAAAAGGATGCAGTTACAACATCCTAAATTCTTGATAAGAACTCTGCATATGAAGGCCAGCACCACCTAAAGGACTGGCAGCTGTAACATATTGTTGTGAAGAGATAATAATGAAGACAACATCAAACAGAAGTGAATAGAAAGTGATGAAGATTTCAAAGTCCAAGCTTAGTGGAGGAAATATCCTCAGTGTAATTAACATCTGGACAATTCCACAGGTGGAAATTTTGTCAATGTGATTTTAAGTATTGCATTTATTTATTTATTTAAATGTATTTATTTATTTATTTATTGTTTTACTATTATTACTGGGAATAAACGGCTAGTCACAAATATTTAAGAATGTTTTGCTTTTTTCTGGGGGAAAATTAGGTAGATGGGGGTTTCCTCCTGTCAGTGATGGTAAGATTCTTCCCTTATCTTCTACACATTCCATAACATTTTTCTTCTATTCTTGCATGGCAGTGACATTCAAGAAATATTGTAAAATTCATTCCTTAATTATCTGGATCAGTTGAAGAGGTGATTGCTCTCTTTTCTTTACATATGGTCTGGGAAAAGTTTGGTAAAGTAACACAGTGTCTTTCCTTATTTACTTACAGTATATACTAATGTAGCAAGGTCTTTAATCTCACTTATCATAAGAGATTTTTCCCAATGTAGACTATCATGAAAAAGCCTTATCCAATGTACTGCTTTCCAAACATTCCACATTTCAATCAATTGGAGCATTTGGCTCTTTGCCATCTAAGATGATTGGTGGGGTATCAGATTAGAGAAGATTGTCTTTCATGCTCTTAGACAACTTTTGTAGAACGGAAGAAAAGAAGGAAAGCATAATTAATCACAAATGTCATCTTGGTTTTGGAAACTGGAATTAGGGACTCATTTGTGGAACTAACTTATATACCATTGCAAATCTAGAAGAGACTTGCCTCTATTCTGGGGTTTCTAATGATTGATGTCACAATAAAACTATTTTATGTCATTAAAATAGCTATATGTTCATGCCTTTTAAAAATGAATTTCCTCTGTTGCCTAGTGCATAATACCAATTAATTTGAAATATGGCTGCAGTTACTTCCCTGTAAAAAAAAAAAATGTCCTGTATTGTGTAGTCCCTTATTATACATGATGTTGAGCTGGTTCTTTTCTCACCCGAGGTTGTGCCAGAATTGCTTACGATAGATTCCATAACATCAGGCAGTATGCAAAATGATGTTCTCTGAACAATACACATTATCTCGAAATAATTTCAAAGTGATTCTGAAAAAAACTTTATAGAAAGAAAAATAATTTTTTAACTTGTGGATGGTTTCTTTATTCAAATTCTTAATGTTTCTAATGGTTTCAAAATACTTTATTTTCTTCCCAGTGAAGCGTATTGCATAATTATGTCTAGGCACTTTATCTGAAATATAGAAGGTGAAATGCAACAGAAACATACTTCCTGCGATAAATGATCTTCTGCAAGTATGAAAAAAATTGACCCTTTCCCCCAGCTATTCATTATTGCAGAGCAAAATTATATTTTAAACAGATCCGCTCATAGAATACAGTGAGCTTAGCAGAAGACCAGAAAGTTAGGAAGTGTTTTTGATGTAAAAGCAAATGCATCAGCTTATAAAACTTTCGTAAATAAACTCAAATAGGAAAGGGTGATGTGTGAAATGAAAGATTTTATTTCAATTTGCAATCTTGAGACCAAGTTGAAAACATTAAAGTTAGGAAGAAAATGCTAGCTAGTTGGGAACAATGCCTAAAAATAGCAGACTCATCTATTTCTACTTGCTCATATTGATAATGTGCTAAAAATTGGTGTTAAAAATGGATATCATAGAATAGAAAAGACTATAATTTAAAAATTGATCAGAGTGCTTTCAGATTAAATGACTCCTAGTAGCACCAGTGAAAAGAGATAGTAAAATTATTCCATTTTTCTGGACCAAGGAAAGCAGTAAAAAAATATTTTAAAAGTAATAATGAAAATCAATGCCTTGTAATCCATGAATTTGGTAAATTGAGTCAGATGGTAATACAATAACAAATTAATATTGAATATTTTGATTTACTTTCCTAATGTTAGATTGTGATACTTTAAATGTCTTCTACAGCCCAGTTAAATAGGGTGATAAGAATATATTGATGTTTACTACAGGCTATAAAATAAGTATCGGTCAACAATATAAGGATCTGGATTTGTACAGCAACTGACTTATTTGTCCCAGGTTTTGCTGCAAATCTCATAAGTTGTACATTGTAGGTTTTGTATAGCTGTTTCTGTTCCCAATTTAACCATGTTCAGAAAATATGAACAATCTGATTAAGCCTGCTGGCTTCCCTCCTAGCAATGATTTAGCTGAAGTGATGTTTTTCCCCCTGAATTATTTTATTTTATTTACAGTGTTATAGTTATAATTTTATAACACTGCACAATTCGACAGCAACTCTGGGTGACAAACAACACTGACAATAATATGAGAATAAATCATGCAACCTAATGTATGCATTCCCATAAATTTTGCTGTTGTGATCAGACTTCTTTTTCAGAATTTAATTTTATTTAGAAATTTTATAGAATGCTTGTATAGGCAAAGTATTTTTCTAAGTTCTACATTGCTCAGTAGAAGGACATGAACTAATGCTTGAATTTTGAGAGATTCTGTTTAATCAGACGCTCATGTATTTTGCCCAAACTAATCTAATCCAGGACCCCTATATATAAATAATAGTTATTGTTTCAGATTTTAATAACAATGTTACTTGCAGACACCTTTAATGCTGAATTTATTTATTTATTCAATTTCTATAGCCATCCATCTAAATCCAATTTAATCCCTAGAGGATTCTTTGATTCATTTTCCTTGATGCCTCATTTATACAATACTGACTTTTCTTTTTTCTCAATTTAAGCAGCAAAGCAGTGAGCTGTGTTTTAACAGCAGCACATACCTTGTCAGCATTTCCCCATCTAAATATGTCAGTCATAAATGAATTTCTAGAGCTGTCTATACTTACATTTCTTCCCCTTTCCTTTTTCCCAGTTTAGCCATGGTTTCCATGTTGCTTTTTCAAAAATATAATTTTGTTGAAGTATTTAAGCACAGTAAAAGCTAAGATGAACTAAACTAAATTAAACTATCTTCTCCCCATTACCTAACTTTTATCTATATGCAAGCCAGAAATTATCACCTTTTCAGTCCTGGTTCAGCAAAAAGTATATTAGGAGTTGCCAGAAATATCAAATAACTTATCCCTGATTAAATAGTCCAACTATATATTCCTTCTTTTTGTTCTTCACCATCTTGATCTTTAAATCATTCTAATGGAATCAGAATTTAATCTTTTATCAGTCTTTGGCATTCAAGAGGAATCTTCAAAGCTTTCACCTGCCTACTTTGTAGGTCCCATAAAGAGCTATCATCCAGGCTCTCTTGTTGCAACTGTTCCATTTCCAGATACTTTCTTTGGTTTATCTTTTGTATTCCCATTTTGATTGTCTCAATTTTGTTGTCTATGTCAGGGTAAAGGTTTTTAATTTTTTTTCTCATCTTCTAAAATGTATTCATTGAAATCTGTACTCTTTCTGAAATTTTTGCTATTGATATCACAATCCAAGTACCAAAAAATTATTTAAGGTAAGATTGTAACCAGTTTAGCTATTTTAACTCTTTTCTATCTGGTCCTTTAGTTCCCTCTAGTGTCCATTTACCAACTGCATTAAGACTAAGTTCCAAATGTGGGTTTAATTCCATTTCAGTCATTTCTCACAAGTATATTTTTAATGATATTCTTGTTTTTCAGGTCTTATAGCAAAAAAAACGCCCAATATTCCAATCTCTGTGCTCTCCCAATCTGCTTAAAACTCTCCTAAATCACTCCTTCCCCCTCCTTTTTTTTTTGCTTTTTGCCAATTGTATATTATTTTAAAAATGTAAGTCTCTGTTTAAATTCCTTAAATCCAAAGAAGGTAAAACCCACCAATGTCAAATTAAGCTGTCCATTCTGAAGGCCTCTTAATACTCATAAAATGGTTAAATTAAGAATTTTGAAATGTGATAAGAAAATGAGTTCAGCTGGTGTGGTGTCCTTATTGATGGCCCCACTGTTGCTGAAAGCAAAGATATCATCTGCTTCAGCTTTTGGTGCTCAAATCCTTGGGAGATTGCTGTTTATGGTCTCCTCATGAGGAATCGCAATTCAGAGCACTCCTGTGTGATCTCTCATTCTGTCCTCCAGAGAGCTTCAAAGGACCAATCTGCTTGCCAGTCTTTCATTCTACACTGTGGTCATCATCTCTGCTCATTTGCGGAGCTGTCTTCAGTCTACCATAACTCACAATGGAAGCCCCATTTCCATGTTCCCTTTTGAGCCTCCATCATTCCCATAACTTGCTGCTACAGTTAGACTACAACTTATCACCATAACAAAGCCAGGAGTTTCTGTCAAAAGTCATGAGGGTCCCCACCTAACCAAACCCCAAATTCTGACTTTTTTTGTGGTAAATACCACAGTCATTAAGTGTCCAGTCTTCAAACTGTGTCAATATTCACTTCAATGCAAAAAGACATATCTCTGAAAAATGCATACCATTCTCTCTCTCTCTCTCTCTCTCTCTCTCTCTCTCTCTCTCTCTCCCACACACACACACACCCACACACACACACACACACACACACACAAATTACAGTCAAGCTGTAAGCCTTTCTGGTTATCTAAGCATATTGGGAAGCATTTGGGTTTAACGTGCTCTTGGAGAGTTTTCTTTGAAAACCAAGAGGAGGTTTAGCAGTAAGGAATCTAAAACTGTTTAGGGAGTTATAATGCAGCAGTTGGCAGGGATGTAAACAGCTCTGAGATTTGTCTTGTATAGTTAACTGTTAAATCCTCTTAGCATATTTGAGAGAACAAACCCTCCCCCCCCACCTTTAATAGGAGTAAACTAGCAAAGAAAGGTGGATTGGTTTGCATTGATGATGTTCTGGGAATTAAATTAATATGCAGTAATAAAGGAATGAAAGATTCTAGGAAATATACATGAAGCATCCAAACAGAGAACAGCTTTATTTCAAAGTTTTTCCCTCCTTGTCCACTATTGCAATGGGAAGAAAAGAGTTAATGAAAATAATCTAGTTCATACTCATTTATTACATTTTATCATCAGGGCCAGTTTCATTTATACCATCTCGGTTGAAAACAAAAATAAAAGCTGTTACATTCCATGATCTAATCATGTCTAGCCAGAACAGTGTGGGTGTGTATGTGTTTGTGTTTGTGTGTTTCCATAGGCTGTAAACAGAATAATATATATATATTGATTTAAGTACAATTATGGAAGTGTAAATCTCAAAGAAAATCATATGGCCCTCATACTAACCCTATTTAAATGAGCCCTTAAATCTGCAAGCCACCCAGAATCTTTTGTCTAAATTTGATAAATAAATAAATAAAAATAAATAAAACCTGGCTCTTCCCCCCCCGCCCCGCCCCAATACCTTGGAATAGTGTCATTGGTAGACCCCATGAAGGATACGTGTTTTGGCAGTAATTATACTCCTCTTCCAATTGTTTGTTTCATATGATTTCTGCATTATTTTATCATTGTTTCGTATTGTATGGCATCCAGAATTGAATAGAGGCAGGCAATTTGCAAATGTAGTAAATAATCGAATAAATAAATCTGGTGAGAACTTGATGGTGCAATCTGTTCTGCTTTGCTTTGTTCTTTTGTCTACTCTGACATACAAACACTAGAGTAATGGCTGGCTACATGTTCCCTAAAATTATGAAACAGATGCTTGTTTCATTATGTTGTCTGATGATTCCTGCTTATGATGGTCTGATGGTTCCAAGAAAGATGGTGACACACGTCAATGTATTATCATTTTCAAACAGCCCCAACAATAATTACAAGTAAAAACAGATGAGGTTGGTTTTTTTTATCCACAAGGTGTCTGGAAAGATTTGAAAAATGACTTCCTTGAAAGATTGGCTTCATGAAACAAGTTCTCTCAAATCTTGATAGATGCTCAGATATAACTCCAGTTATAAGGGTTGAAAGAGAAAAATGGAACTGAAAATACTGATAGAACACTTCGCTAACTTTAATGAAATATGCCTGTTTACTCTCCCACTAACAAACTCAGAAGTAAGTTGTACAAGTGCAGCCTAAAGAAGCACAGGCCTTTTGCAGGTAGTTGTTGTGTTTTGGCTGGGTGATTAAATTAAATTTCAGTTTATTTTATAAAGTGTGCGCTGTCAAAGATAACTGCACTTTCCTATGCATTGAAGAGAACAGTGGTATAGTGGATAAGGTATTGAATTGTGACTGGGGAGACCCAGATTAATACCCAACCTCAGCTATATAAACAGTCTGAGTAACTCTGGTAAAGAGAATAAAACTAACAGGGAATAAAGGGAATAAAACTAACAAATAAATAAATATAACAAGCAGGGAGAGACACTGATAAGAAGGACAATACATCTATATAATGCAGGGGTGTCAAACTTGCGTCATCACGGCAGCATTATGTGATGTATGAGGACTTTTTCCCCCTTCACTAAACCGGGTGGGGGTGCGGCCAGCACGTGAGGCATACGGCCCATGGGCCACAAGTTTGACACCCCTGATATAATTATTTATTTATTTTTTTATTTATTTTTACATTTATATACCGCCCCATTCCGAAGACTCGGGGCGGTTTACAGCTTAT
>JANHFL010005700.1:795764-819264 GCA_032468155.1 Oxyrhabdium leporinum | reverse complement strand
AGATGAAAATTAATTCATGATAACCTACAACAGTGATAGCAAACCTTTTTGGGCTCTGTGTTTCAAAAACTTGGAAATTGCCAAACTTCACTCTGTTGGCATCTCTCTCACACACACACACATATATACACACACAGAGAGAAAAAGACAGACAGAGGGAAACAGAGAGGGAATGCGGGAGAGAAGAGAGGGAGAGAGAGAGAGAGAGAGATGAGAGAGAGAAAGAGAGGGGGAGAAAGAGAGATGAGAGAGAGAGATGGGAAAACAGGGAGAAAGAGAGAAAGATATATACAGAAATAATATATTATAGACAACAGTCTGTCATCAAGAATGTGCTTCACGTATCCTGTACAGGAGACAATTGTGCATGATACTTGCTGAAGTTAAAGCTTAGATATTGTGGCCCATAATGTGAAGGCAACATTACAGGGATTGGAATGATCAAAGGCAACCAATCCTAAAGCTGCTGATGGATGACTAGAAATAATCACTGGTGGCACGAGCATAAGTTTACAAGAACTCAAAGAAGCTATTATTGACAGACGGTCTTGGTGAAATGATGTTTATTGGGTCATAAAGATTCAGAAACAGCTGAGCATCTGAACAAAAAAAAACATGTTTTCTTTAAAAGACCTTGGAAGATGTGCTTCTGTCACTTGCATTTTGTTCCTTTCCTGAGCAATACATAAATTATCCAATTGGTAGGTATATATTCCAGGTAATATACAATTTGGTTTATCAGTGGCTCAGAGGTGCTATTAGGATGTTCCATGAAGCCTTTCTCATTGTTTTTTTATCCAATGACTTTTCTTCTACTCATAATTTTAAACCATGGGAAAAAGGAGAATTGCATTAACCCATTTTCCTTCATTTGTTTCCTTGCTTATCAGTTGAGCAGTTTGGGTGGATTATGGAAAGTGTGTAACCCTCCTCTCTCAATTCCTGATGATAGAGACAGTCTATAAATGAAAGGTACATATCAATTGCTAGCAAGCAAAGAATACAGTTTGAACAGTGAACTGTAACAGAAGTCTTAAAAGAACAGTATGATGTGAATTATCAGGTAAAGTACTAAATATGATATCCACATCTATTTATTGGATTTAGGCGCCTAAGTTCAAAGCCAAGTTACCAATAATTTGATTTTTCATTAATATTTTACTCTGGTTCCACTTTAAAGTTCTACCAGTTCAGTTAATGAAATAATAAAAAGCAATTCTTCACTGATTCCAGTTCATATAACAATGCAGCCTAAAAATAATTTTTAAAAGCCTTGTATCTCTTTAGTTCAGCTTAGACCTGAAATCTGAGAGAACAGGCTTTTAAGCATTGGACTGAATGTTGGAAAGGGCTATTTAAAAGATTTATTAAGGTCTTGGCAGTAGAAAAATGAGAAAAATATTTAACAATTAGAATAATAAACCCTAGTTTTGTTAAGTAAAATAAAATAATAAAAGGGAGAAGATGATAATTTAGAAAATTATTAGGTGGAAATAAAAGTTTAAAGACTATGTTCTGTGTTGAAGTGCATTTGCTTTTTAATCTGCTGATGCTCCTAAAATCTCCTGACTTCTAATTGATTTTCTTCCATCTCTCCAATGATTTTATTATAAATTTATTTATGGATCAGTTGGACATGATCTGCAAAACCAGTTTTCCACTGATTTCCTTCAAGAATACACTGTGGATTGAATCATGAAATTCATTTAAGCAGTGGGTGAATGGAGGGAAAACTCTGTTCTTGAACAGTGCTTCTATCCACATTTAAGAGACTCAGACTATGCTGTAAATAATCTCCCTAAGTTTCGTTCTCTGATGGTTTGCTTGCTTCTGGAGCCCAGTGGGACTTCTTAAGGTCATTAATCAGATTCCTACTTGCAAGCTCACATGGCCTCCAAATAATAACTGTGCAATATGTATTTTCCAAGAATATGTTAACAAATATATCCTGAAAGGAAAAAGACTGATAGGTGTGTACGTAGGCATGTGCAAGAGAAAGAAATTTATATTCTATCTTTTGTGCAGGAACTCCAGGTAGCATACATTGTGCCTTCTCTTCCTATTTTTCTTCATAACAACCCTGTGAGGTAAATCGCCTACAGTGGTAAGCTTCTGGGGCCAAAGGTGAAACTAGAATCTGGCTCCTGGTACAACAGCTTAACCACTACACTACACTGCAATGTATGAATGAATAATTTGAAGTGTTAATTGAAGTCAAATCTAATTTAAACCTTTGTTTTATGGAACCAAGGATAGCTAACCACTGATTTACTTTGTTCTAGGGCCTTTATACTAAATTTGCTGTATGTTGACTTATTGTAAAAAGATACTCGCCTGTGGAGCTCCATTTCGTGCTATAGATTTTAGAGTTCCATCTTCTCCCACATCAGTTTGCATAGTTGCTAAAACAGTTCTGTTATTTTTGCATTTATATTTTGCTCACATAAATCTTCTGTGCGAAATGGAATTAATTATTCCGTGGCTAAATGTGAATTCCATTCATTATGTTAAGAGAACTCTTCTTTGCCTATTGTCCAAAAATTTAGGTACAGCTTTCTAGTTCTCAGTATATCAAGGCATAGGCAGAATTTTACTTGACCATGGAAACATGGTTATTGTATTGAAGATAGTTACCTTGCATTCAGAAGTTATTGAAAAGAAAATCTCATCAGATGAAAATAGCTTACTGCAGACAACGGGTGTATTGAAGATCAGCTTTAAGATTACATTTTGTGGGCAGAGGGTAGGAGTGCTTGTTTGATGAAATTATCAAAACAGAGCTTCTCATTCTTCTTTTCATTCATTCATTCATTCATTCATTCATTCATTTTCTATAGCCACCCATCTCAGTCAATGACTCTGGGTGGCTTACAATTGAAAAAAAATGTACTACAATGAAATATACTAAAAACAACAATAAAAATACTAAAAACATTCAGGTTAAATAGACTTAGGAGCAGGATTCCCCTGTCCATTTGCTTTATCTTTTTACCTGACTTCCATCCTGGTTCTTCTTCCCTTTACCTTCTACTTCCTCTTAGTGCTGTTTTCCCTTCTTTCTTACTTACAATAGAACTAATTTCAGAACTATGCAAAGTAAATAAAACAGTGTTCATGTTCCAGTCTGCTTTGTTGTACGCTGATTAAGATAGGACAAGTATGTAGCTAGGTGTTGGCCGATGATACTGCTAAAGTCAAATTAGATTCTTTTCACAGTTTTTGTGATCCGTAATATGGATCCTTATTTAGCTTGTTTTTGGGTAAACAGGCCTGAATTTTGAGAATTTTATGATACGAGTTTTTATATGTTTGCTGCTACAAGGGATATTACCATTGTATGTAAATAGTGTGAGAATTATGCACAAACAGAGTCACCTTGTGAAATTTAATAAATAATAAATAAAAACATCTGACTCATTCATAGGAAGATAGATGTGCTATTTCTTAGCTTTCGAACTTGCTGTGAATATCTGATGGTGCTTTTTATTGCCAAACACTTCACATGTGGCTTATCACTATTTTTCTTTATCCCACAGGGTGCCCACATTGTAAGAACTCAATTCCACATTTCACAACAGCAGCAGAACTCTTTAAAGAAGATCGTAAGGTAAAACTACAGGAATTTTGGGTGTTTTTGGTAGCAACTCCAGCTTATTTGGTCTATTGTTTACTTTCTTTGCTTTCAGAAACATGTGAATAAATTCCCACTTTGCCCCTCTTCTTGATTTCTTCCAGTTGAATGTGGTTAGTGGAGAAGGGGGTATTTTGTCTTGGGGCAATTTCAACTTGAGGTGAAGTGCAGTTTAATCTCTTAAGATTTAAGAAAAAGAAACATAAACATGTATTTATGAGAGCAGTGTGTTCTGAGTATTACCACCGGTTCTATTACTAAAAGAGTCCTACTATTTTTCAGTTTTAAGATGAGACTTGTCATTAGACTGAGAATATTGCTTGGCTAGATTCAAATTGTGGTAAAGGCTCAATTATTTATGATGGACTTCTAACATATAATGTAGATAGCATTATCATCTTCAACACTCCCATGATGTACTAATCAAAGTTCAGAAAGATCATAGCAAAATGACAGATCTAGTTGTAGGGTTCAGATGGTGAGGTCTAGGAATATTACCCTATGAGAAAAAGTTGAGAGAAGTTACTAAGTCTTGGGGAAAATGAATCATGGAATTCCTGATCTAGGTTTAGTAGGTGAGTATGTCCGTGCATAGATATATGAATAAGTACAAACTTGCATATGTGTTTGTGTTAACCATTTTTGGGAGGATGCTGGTGCTATAAGTTTTCATCAAAGTGAAAGATATAATTTTGCCACAAACTTTCCTCCCAAGATTGCTTCAAATGAGCATTGTACTATTCTGTGTTCTTCTGGAGTGCAGGTCATAGAATAATGAATTTAAATTAAAGGAAGGCAGATTTAAACTTCCTAAGCATAAGAGCTGTTTGATAGTAGAACCAATTACCTAGAGAGATAGTGGATTTGCCTTCACTGTGTATCTTTGGATCAAGTCTAGAGACCCTACTATTGAGAATACTTTAATTAGGATTCCTTCACTGAGCAGGGAGTTAGTCTTAAGAGTCTCCATGGGCTTTTCAAACCCTGATTCTGAACAAGAGCTAGAAGTTGAATTAGGAAAGGCACGGAGACAGCAATACATTCCTCCTGCTGTGGCAAGCGCTTCAAGGAGAAGTACATTGTCTTCTTTTCCACTTATAGGAGTGTTTTTAAGATCTTGATTATTCAGCATCAGTTCCTCCTTTGCCATACCATCAATACTAAGAAAACTTATTGCTTTTCAAAACTCAGTATGGTTTTATTCTCTCTGGCAACCCATCCCAGGCACACATGCAACTCCACACATACTCCTCCCCCCCTCCATAGCTACAGCACAAATACCACAACTTTGTAGATAGCCCATGAGTGTTTCTCAACTATGGTAATTTCCCTGATACTGAGACCTTTGTGTGTATAGTGTAAAATAACTTTGTCCCAATTATGGGTGAATTCAGAATTTGCATTGCTTCCATTGATTAATAGATTTATTCAAAACCTGACAAAGATTGAGAGAGGTTCTTTTAGACCTCAAGATGGTGATTGATGGGTGCAGACCTTATTTCAGCTAATAGTAGAAATAAGAAATGTGCCAACCAACAAAAATGTAGAAGTATAAAATTTAATGAGCTGGAACCTAAGTTCCAATTGAGGATATTGACTTTAGAGTAGTTCCTGAAGGCCAGGCATACAGGAAAAACAGCTATGTTTTTATCTACTTTGCTTGACTTTTCAAGGTGGTGGAGATTGATCATTCTATACTATTTCTTCAATCATATACAATTCAATTCTGCTGAAGTGTTCTTGGGTTTGCTAATGACCTTTATGGATATTCTATACAGACTCTACTGCTGCTCAGGGATGCACTTGAGCATTATCGTAAAGCTCTTTTTAAACAATTCCTTTCTCAAATTTCTATGAATCTTTCTTTTGGTCTGGCTGCTACTACACAGTTCAGTAGGCAACAGATAAGCAGATATGTAAAACAAATTGGATTTAAAAAATCCAGCGAGCTTTTAATTTTCCAAAGAAAATATTTGCATGTGCCACACAGCTTTCTACAAGCTTGTATTTGTCTCCAACATTGTGATTCTCAATTTTCCCTCTTCTTAAGTCAATCAATGTAATGCCACAACGGAGGAACAGATTGAATAACCCAGATAGGAGAATTATGATACAGAGTTATATCTCTCTGTCTTTTGCTAGCTACTTATTGAAAATCCTTGAACTATGTCATTGCCTTCAGAAGGGGTTTTCCTTTTTGAGAAACTGCAGTGCATATTTTTAGGATCATAATTCCAGTACAGTTCAGCCAATGCAAATATTTGGTTTGAACTATTTCCATTAAAGTTAGCCATCAGGGCAACAATTATGAAACTTTGAAAAGACAGAATATCTATTGCTGATTCCATTTTACCTCTGACATTCCTTTAGAAATGTATATTTTGAATAGTTCTTGCCCACTTGCCTACTTTGTACTCAGTCTGTATAAAGTAATGTTAGTGATGAGGAAACAAGTTACCTAATCACTATACAGTAGTAAAAACATGAGAATATTGGAGAACTAACACCAAATTAAAATATATTCTTAAATGTTGAAACCAAAGTATATCCTATTTACATTCATGCAATATAATCAGTATCAACCCAGTCTTGTGACATCTGAACGTCTAACAAATGTATTCTCTCTTAAACTATTGTGAATATGAGACTGTAAATACACGCACTGCATTTTTATATGGTTTGTGTGCGTTTAACTGTACGCTGGCCAGTGTAACTCTGAGCGGGAAATGGGCTGTACCTAAATTTGATAAATAAAAAAGTAAATAAAAGTTAGGATTTTCTTTTCCTATATACCAGCATCAGCAGCTACATATCCTGAAAGCTTTAATCTAGTCACATCAGAAACACCATTAATACTCCAACAGATCCTCAGCAGTTCTTCTATAGCAAGGGACCATCCAGCCTGAGGAGCTCATATTCTAGCACCATATTGTCAGTCACTTTATCTCATCTACAGCTGTGGTTTTCTTGGAGTGATTTGCCATTTCTTTCTCCCACACAGAATGTAATGACATCTTATCTTTGCCATTATAACTAAAGTGATCATCTGCCTCCAGCAACTTCATATATTGTTGCCACCCTATATAGAGGCCAGCTTGGTTTAACTGGACTGCAGGGCTGAACTTCACACCACGGGTAACCCTACTGGGACTATATATTCTGGGGATACACACTCCCAGCCTTCTTTCTTCATCACAGACGTTATTCCCGGCATATATGCAGCATCCAAACATAGGCTGATCTCCTGGGAATCACCATGTAACTTCATTGGGTTGACCAGGGAGCACGACATTTAATTGAAATAATAGTTCATAAAAACTAAGCATCCTTCATAGCCCCTTTATAGGGAACCAGCATTCTGTAATAATCACATGCAGAATCAGAACTGAAGTCATTTGGTATCAGTATCCTTTTCTGTATGAAAAGGTTTGTCAACTTTAGTTCACTACTTTCCAAAAGTAGTGTTATTTTTAAAAGAGATAACATTTCGGTCTGAGAAAGAACATTGGGGGAATTGAAGACTTGCCCTTTTTCATTCTTCTCTAAAATCAATGTTCAGTAAGCTATTCACTTCCATTTTCATAACAAAAGTCAATATTTGCTGCTGTGGAGATTTATTTCCTTGAATCAATAAACTGATGAGTGGCAGTACATATTTTAACAGCAAAAAAAAAAAAAAAAGCACCCACTGTTCCTGCAGAAGGCTTTTATTATCGCAACCGTAAGAGCTTAAAGAAGGCCAAGAGTATGAGCATTTAAAGTGACTTTTTCTTGTATTTTACTCAAACAAAACCGAACATAGAGTTAATACTTTGCTGTTTGTTTGTTTGAACACAAATAAATCATAGCAGTTATATGCTTCAATTGCTGATCGTTTAAATTTAAAAAAACCCAGGTTTGTAGGACAATAAATCTAAATTGAAGTACCTTACACAGTTTTTATCTGTTTTACTACATTCTTTGAAAGTTCTTGTAGTGCTTTTTATTAAGTATTGGGTACCGTCACAACCCATGTCACAGCAGAATTCACTCATCTGTAAATAATCATTTGTTCCTGGATAGGAATCCCAGATTTTCTGACGTTTAGGATTTTGCTCCCTATTATGCATTTTAATATCACAATGACAACTAAATTTTCAGAACATCCCTTTAGCTATTTTACTTCTTTTTTACTATGAGTGTGGTATTACTAGCTTATCACTCTCTGCCTTTTCTGGTAGAGTAGACCGAAGGACATCTCCAGGATTTCTTTTCAATAAAACTGTCTAACCTGTGTGAACTGCTGCCATATTGAGTTCAGTGACAACCTAGTCCATATCTGGGATCTTTGGTTAGTATTTTCTGAAAGTATTTAATGTATGAGGAGATATGGATAGTCCTCGACTTTGGGACCACAGTTGATCCCAAAATTTCTGTTGCTAAATGAGACATTTGTTAAAAGAATTTTGCCCCATTTTACGACCTTTCTTGCTACAGTGGTTAAGCAAATCACTGCAGTTCTTAAGTTAGTTAACACAATTGTTAAGTGAGCCTGGCTTTCCCATTGACTTTACTTGTCAGAAGATGATCACATGATGCCAGGAAACTGCAATCATCATAAATATGAATATGTTGCCAAGTGATCAGGTGACCTTGGGGATGCTACAACGGTTGTGTGAAAAGTGATCATACGTGACTTTTTTCAATGGCATTGTAACTTCAGTCACTAAATGAACAGTTGTAAGGCAAGGAATACCTGTAGTTGCTTTTGTCTGAATTGAAAGTTCTTTGTTAACCAACCCAAATCCTAACACTGAAAATTACACCCTAACAATTTTGTTCTTCCATACCTTAATTTCCTTTTTCTGTACAGCCTTTTGCTCTCAACTCGGTATCATTTCTGAGATGGAGCAGTGATGAGAACTACATACCTTGTAGTTCAAATGTGATAGTTAAAAGTCACCGAAAATAACAAATTCTGTATCTTTTCAATAAATCATTATACTTTTTTTTAATAAAAAGAACATCCAGCTGTCTCCTGGAAAAAAATGTTTTAAAAAATAAGTTAGTATATTGATGCTCACTCAGAGTCACCTTGAACCGTGAGATGGGTGGCAAATTGATAAATAAATAAAAATACTGCTATTTCAGTAGAAAAAAATTTAAAAATCTGAGAAAATATATCTCACAAAGTTAAGGTTTTAAATGGCTTTTTGAATATTTCAAATTTCTAAAAGAAATATGCAAACATGCAACTGAATATCTGGAAAGGATCGCAAGTTCAAGTACAAACAACTGGTGAAAAACTAGGCCATTTTTAATTTCTGACATCCAGCAAAGCTAACATTTTCAACATTTATCTGGGTTTCATTTTGGATTATTTCTGAAATTCTTTTCCAGAAAAATCAATTCCTGCACTACTTGCCTGTACTCTGATAAACTACCAGATAAGGCTTAATCTCAAAAGCTGGCAAAGAATTGACATGTCAGCTTTCTATAAACATTTCTGAAAAACAGGATTGCAGAGGAATGTTGTGGGTTAATACCAGAGCTGACACGATTGTTTGTCTTTATAAGGCACTTTATATAAGTAAATAACAAATACAGGAAAAAAGGCGGAAGTGAGCCATGGAGTCACTGAAGCTTACCCTACCACTAGCAGTTGTTTTCTGGGTTGAGGAATTTGCTAACTACCATTTTCAGATAGGCTCTAAGAAACTGGCAGATCAATGCTTCAGAAACTCAGTAGATTTTGAATTTTAAAAAATTGCGTATTTTTAACTATTATTTTGTACCAGTTAAATTAAATTTTGTATTCCCTTTGCAGAACTTGTATAAGTCAATTTGTATACAGTTATAATTTGCTGTATATCTATTATATAGGAGGAGAAACCCTTTAATGTAAATGCATCTGGACTTTTGAAGTATACTGTCGAATTTTCCTGAGATGTCGCTCTTTGGGATACGGTATTTTATTTTCAAATAAATCAGGATAGCTGTTCACCAGTCTATCTCAGGGCACTTCATCACTGGATTAATATGCACTTTTTCCATCCTTGTGTCAACATAAATTGCGATGTCCCCATAGCCAAACTCTATTGTTTTGCAACAAGAAGGCCAGCAGATGGTTCTTTTCTTACAGATCTAATATGGGACAGTTGCAGGGGAGCCATTGGAAGATTCCCCAGCTTCCTTTCCCCTCACACCCTAAATCATCCTCTGACAGGAAAACCAGTTACTCTCCATAACAAGCGACATATGGGTTGGCAGACTCAAGACATGTGCTCAAGGTGCAGAGTTTAGTTATTTTTCAAGTTGCACAAGTGAAAGGGTGTTTATTGGCCTTGTGTAGGGCAATTTATTTTGCTGTCAATTAAAAAAATCCCAGCTGCTAGATCAGTATGGAGTGGGAATATACAGAGTGCCATAGCCGAAAGCTTGTGGGTACATCAGCAGGGGCATCCCACATTATCCTGTGCTTCCCCTGAACCCTGACAAACAGTCAGTCAAGTTGTCATTTTTATCCACAATCAGTCTTCTGATATATTAAGATTGATATCCACATATTAAAAAATGATCAGGCTATCATACAAGTCCATTCTAGAAGATTAGCAGTTCCCCATAAATAAACAAGCATTGCTCTTTCAGAGGTATGACAATCATATTTAAAGATGGAGCTGGCAACTCCTTGAAGGAACCCAAAGAGCATGCAAAATTTACATAGCCCAAGTGATCTATAAATTTTGGACTTGCCCAAGTGGTAATACTGTGCTCCAAGTAATAAATAATAATGATAATTTGTGAAAATCCTGTTATACATTTGTTGGCAAGTATCACTACCCTAGTTTAAATTATCCGGTAATCCTCTCTTTTTTGTGGTTGGGAGAGGCCATAAATGCATTGGTCTTTTGCAGTGTATGTTTAAAAGCAGGTCCAAGATGTTCCAGAAAATTAATATGTGTACAAACAGAACTCATGTCACATCTAACCAAAGGATTACGCTTTACATACTGTAAGCAAATGTCAAGCATGAAGAATCAGGATCACATGTTAAGTTTTAGTTAAGATGATTTATTCTTCATGCCTTTATACAAGAATCTAGTCAATTAATGATCAGTACTAAATTGGTGCTATATAATAAGAGTTAACAAAATTCAAGAGGAACTGGACTTGGATGCTTGTGGGAATGTAACGACTCCAGACTGGTTTCTTCTTGACTCCAGGCTTTGCCTCTCCTCCTACATCAGATCCCATTGCACAAGCTTGGTGCCTGATCTTACTTGCAGCCCAAGCCAAAATGGTCAGTGACCAGCTGAAAAGGGGCATGCCCACAGCAGATTTAAGCAGTTAATGGGAGGTGGGCAAATTCTACCCTTTGATCATGCCAGCAATATCGCCAAGGCATTGTACTTTGTCCTTACTGTAATATTTGTGTCAGGAAAGAGATAAAATGTCAGCTTAGGCTGCCTCCATAGCATGCTGGAGATGAAGTGGAGGTGATGTGATAAAAACAAGTACCTTAAAAGTGTTAGCCTGGCAACTTCAGGTACAGATGAGCCCTGAAGTAAAAAAGAAAATGAGAATGGACTTTTCCATCCAAAAATTAATGTATATACTCACAGATAAGCCAACCCTCAACTTTTTCACCAAAATATCATAAAAAAAATATGCCATCTGCAGATAAACAGACCATTGACATTTTAATTTTCACAGTTGACTTATTTGTTTAAGGCACATTTTCATGGTATTTTGGTTAAAAATTCAAAGTTTGTTTATCTGCGGAGGTTCTTATCTCCAAGTATATAGGATACTTTTAAAAAGTGTGACCGTATATATACTCGGGGATAAGCCGATTCACAGATAAACCGAACATATTTTGGAGGTATATTTTAGCACCTAAAATTGTTGACTTATCTGCATGCGTATAAGAGTAAGTTTATGTTTGCAATCGAGGTATCTATAGTTTCCAGCTCGTCAGCCGATAATTACATGTCCTGTTGTTGTTTTTTTCAAATTATTGGGCAAATGTGTCAATGTGTTGATCTAACTGCTTCTAGTTGCATTATCAGGCAATTATTTATTTCTGGGGGTTTTGTTCTATCAAATCACTTCGTAAAAACTTATTTAGGTTTTCTAAGGATGACTCTCTGATGCTTTCCTTTTATTGTTCTACCATCCTGAACTCTTCTAGCTGATAGTTGGTGGAAGGACAGACTTCGTTCTCTTCCTTTCTGTCCCTTCCCCATTGCAGGGCAACTCAGCTGCCAATCAAATAGCATTGGGAGGAAGCAGGGAAGAGGAAGACAAAATGGTCACCTAGGAACTCTATAGACCTACAGCTCGTGAAGAGGAGGCTGAATAAATGGAGCCAAAGCCCAGGAGTCAAAGTAATGAGTAAAACTAAAGACTAGGTAACTCCGCTGAGAAAGATGCAATGGGAAGGGAGGCAGCAGCTGAGAAAATGGGAGAGAAATTTTTTTTTTCCTTCCTCCAGATCTGGTATGAGGGAAAGTTCTTTCATTTCCCTCAGCTGGAGTCAAGATTTGGAAGAGGGGAAGCGTCAAAATTCTCCCCCCCCCCCCAAAAGCAGAACAAGCAGACAAAATGTCAAGACTTTGACACAACAGAGATAGAAAGCAGAAAGGGAGATAAAAGAGGGATCTCTCTGTGTGGGAAAAGATTATCAAGCCATAGAGGGTGACCACACACATATAAAAGGTTGAAGACAAAAGAAAATTAGAGGTCAGCATAAATATATTAGAGATGTAGAATAGAAAGATATGAAAATATAATGAAGCTGAACTTTAAATAATTTAATGTAGATAAAGAGCCTCTGAAAAAATGGATAGCTAAAATAGAATATATATTTTATTAGTGAAATACTAATTTCTGAACTAATTAGACATTTATAATTTACAGTTTCTTTTTTTTTATGGTAAGCTTTCCTTGTAAAATAAAAGGGAGATACAGAAACACAACTAACTCTCTCAAGTTCCTAGCACTTCCAACCTTTATTGATTCTGAGTCAATTTTATTTATAGTTCAAACAAGAACCTGTGACATAGTCATCTTTCAAATATTTGCTATTTAAGAAACATCTTGTGCTTAGCTGAGGGTTTTGTTTGTTTGTTTGTTTGGGGCTTCTTTTTTATTGGCTGTATTTTGTTTTTATTTCTCGGGCTTCTTTGCAAAAAAAAATATTCTCTTTCTGTCTTCCCATCTTCATTTTGACCATTATTTCCATTTCAGATACTTAATTGACATAGTAGTTTATATGTACATTTAAAAGAGCAGAGGAAGTTTAATCACTGAAAATACTTTGTGTTCATCAGTCTAACAGTAATTGAGGAAAAAAGAATTAATCTTAGATAAGCTTACTTATTTTAAGTATATACAGAAAAAAAGTATGAAAAAGAGATAAAATTAACATTCCCCAAGCCTTCAAAATCTTTACTAATAACAGTTTTCCACCCCCTTTCTCCTTCATATATTCTCTGAAAATAACCTTGTGAAGAGTTATAATTCCCTCAAGACAAACAAAAGATAAAAGGTATTAGACTGTAGTGAAATGAACTGTATAAAGATACTTTTCAGGGGCAATGGAAGGAAGGACAAAACTGGAAGAAATTTGTAGGGAACAACAGAGCAAGGTACGCTAAGAGCTGTAACTGGAAAGTAACCATCTTACACTAGTAGAGTGAAATGATTTGAAGGGATGGGCTTTTACATTGGAATCCAGGGACAAGTTATTAGATAATTTTCTCAAGCCGAAGAACTAAGAATAGCATGTGTAGTTACTTAAGAGGAGTTGTTGCTGTTGTTAGTCGTGAAGTCATGTCCGACCCATCGCGACCACATGGACAACGTTCCTCCAGGACTTCCTGTCCTTTACCATCCCCCAGAGTCCATTTAAGCTCATGCCAACTGCTTCAGTGATTCCATCCAGCCTCCTCATTCTCTGCCATCCCCTTCTTCTCTTGCCCTCAATCGTTCCCAGCATTAAGCTCTTCTCCAGTGAGTCCCTCTTTCTCATTAGGTGGCCAAAATATATGAATTTCATCTTTAGGATTTGGCCTTCTAAAGAGCAGTCGGGATTTATCTCCTCTAGGACTGACCGGTTTGATCGCCTTGCAGTCCAAGGGACTCGTAGGAGTCTTCTCCAGCACCATAGTTCAAAGGCCTCATAAGAGTAGTTTCCTTTAATTGTCTTCACCTACAGACAGGATCTTGCCAGACTAAAGCAACTATTTGCATAACTACAAGTACCTATATCAGAGAATAGCTAGGGAGGAACCATTTTAACCCTCTTTCTGCAAACTTTCTAAGCTCCGCTGCCTCTTTGCTCCGTGGAATGCAGTCCCTCCCTCTGGGAATCCAGACTACATTTCACCACAAGTCTGTACTGAGTTGTCATTGAGTCATTAAGATCCCTCCTATGGCATTTGTAATTTCTAGATAGGCAGAAGTTTCAAAGATAAAGATTTTGGAGATTATAGTTTGTCAATTCCTTAAACTTGTTTCAAGCATCTCTCTCCCAGATGTTGAGAGTTCAATAGATTTGTTTGGCTTTTCATAGTAGTCTGCTACTCGGGATGCTGTTACTCAGGATGAAAGGCATAACAACTGTGTGAGAGAGGTCCAAATTTGAATAAAAGAAATAAAGCGTTTTAATTTTCGAAGTTTGTAAAATAAGTCTTGCCTTGTACATTAAAAAAAATCAATGGTCTAATTGTGTACGTATTTGCTGAATTTATTAATCATCAGAACTTGTAAGCTACAGCAAAATCATATACATTTTCACAGGAATCGTTTGTATCGTGACCAAAAGGCAAACCAATGCAAGCCTGTTTGGGTGCAAGAAGCACTGAAATTTGGCTGCCTTCAAGTTGAACAAATCTGCATTTATTTCCAGCTAGTTATCTCTCTAGAAGTCTTTGGAATATAGGTGATAATTTTAACTTACCTAAAGTAAGTTTACTTACTTACTTGTTGCATCTGATAAATCCTGTAAAATAAGTCATAAAATAGACCGAATCAACTTATTTTACATATATATTCAAAAGTTGATGCAATGTCTAAATTCTATTTGCATTTGAAAACTAGAGACAGAAGTTAAAATTAATTTCAGCCGTGTAATTTTATAGAAAATGACAAACAAGCTCAAACAAGGAAACAAAGAGATATTAGGGTCCAATAAAAGACATGGTAAATTTTGCTTCTAAAATGGAAACTTCCAGAAGCTTTATGAGAGAAGGGCCCTTGATGTTTGTTACAGGAAATCGTAGTCATTTAGGGATATAGAGGTCAACAGTAACTTTAGTTGTGCTTAGAAATAAACTGGAAGTTGATGAAACTTCAAAACTATAGGAGATCTCTGTACATGAAAAAAAATGCTGCTCATCTATATTACTTTTCTAGCAAGCCCAAAAAGAGACTACCACACACATTTCAGAGTCAGTTTGTTTTTTAGAGGCATCCAGATAGACTGCTGCAATGGATGTGACTATACCATATCTAGCAACCAGATCCATCTTTTCCATGAAAGAGCACAATTGATACATGGGCTACATCTGTGTAAAAAAACACTTTGGGGCATAGATGTTATCTAAGTATCTTAAGAAAAACACTGGATACAGGAACACACTCAAAGGCTTGCTGACAAGAGGAATAAATGAGGGCTGTGTGCTGCATCCAGTGAATTTGTAGCTGGTGAAATAAACACACTTAAGGAGTCCTCATACATAATGCATCACACTGGAGGCAAATATCAAGTGAACCCCAGCCTCTAGGGCTCTGTCCTCGGCTCTCTGCTAGTCAGAATTGTTATAAGTGATCTAGAGGATGGAGGGTAAGGGATGTTGATTGAAATTGCAGATGGCATCAAACCAGAGAGATTGGCTAATTAGGGAACAAATGTATAATTTCAAACAACACAGGTTTGAAAGTTGAGACTGAACTAACAGGATGTCAATCGTGCATCTTAGGTTAAAAAAAATAAATCACATGCGTACAGATGAATATTTTTCCCACAATTACAGTGAAGTATAAATTGGCTTATTGACAAGACCTGTACCGGAAGGAAAAGGAAAAGAAGCCTACAGACTTGTAGGTTTACAAGCACTTTGCATAGACTTATGAAAATCACATCCTTTTATTTGATTGATTACAATTACAGATACTCATTGGCATGTTATAGGACATGGTAGTGTGATTGATAATGTTAATTGGGTTTGGGTTAATGTTTGTATTTGAATTCATAACAAGAAGTGGAGAGAATTGGGATCATATCCCTCCTACACAGCAAAGGGTTTTGGATTAAACTAGGGGCCTAAAGTTATTGTTTTAGGTTAGCCACTATTCAAAAACTTTGAATTCCCTCTGTTAATTGCTCATCTTTTTGGGTCACTTATTTTTCTTGTTAGTTCTTGATTCCTTTGACGCAGCTGAGAATTCCAAACACGGGATTGCTTTTTAGCTGGGTTTGTGTTTTGTTTATTTCAAAAATATGCCTTGGAGCCTTTAAATTTTCTCCTACAATGGAATATAGAAAGCTAATTTAGTCATGGTATCAGAAGGATCTAGGAGTACTGGTGACCCACAGCTTTGTATGACTAAGGTATGTGATAAAGCAACTAAAACAGCCAAAGCTATCTAGAAGAGTATTAATCGAAGCCATTTTCACTGTATTCTGTTCTACCAGGACCAACTTAAAGTACTAAGACCAGTTCCTAAGCACACCACTTTTTAAAAATGACATGAAGGGGGTTCAGAAGAGAGTTACTAATAGTTCTGGAAGCCAATCCCTATGAGGTTCAGTTAATGAAGCTGGACACGTTTAATTTGCAAAAAAAAGAATATTAACAGCGGCTACAAATATATCAAAATTTCTTCCATGTAAGAGGAATGAACTTCCATATAAGAGGAATGTGTTAGAACCAAATTGAGGAAAATGACCACTGGGTTAAATTTAAAAGATAAGCAACCTAAGCTAGATATTAAGAGAGTTTTCTAGGTCAGCAATCCCCAACTTTTGCAGATTGGCAACCCAGCTGGGAGGAAGAGGGAAACCGGGCCACGTGAACATTGGACCAGAGCGCACGTGAATGCACGTGCAGCTCAACTTGCGTGGTTGGCAGGCTGGTATGTGCATGAGCATGCAACTCAACTCTCACAAGTTGAGCTGTGCGCATGTGTGCATGGGCGGGAGCCCACCACTCATGCAAGTCAAACTACATGTGCGTGCCAGCTTGCCGCTCAGGAAGCCCAGTTTCAAACTGGCCACGGCCCAGTAGAGGGCCACAGCCTGGGGGTTGGGGGACCCCTGTTCTAGATGTTAAAAGCTGTAAAGTAGTGGTACAATTTGCCAATAAGGCTACGACCACCTCTTGATGGAGGTTTTCAAATCAGGGAACAAATACATAAATTTGTGCACAAGGTAGCACTAGATAATAATATATAAAATCACATCAGCTGTTACATTCTTCGATGTAAAGAATTTTGGAGAATGAGGGGTCCTTGGTGGTCTCTGAACTTGCTTGTTTTCTTGTAGGCGTTTTATTACCCAAAGTAGGTAACATCATCAGTGCTAATTTTGAAGAAGCCCTGTGCAGCAAATTCATGTTTTAGAAATTATCTTTTTGATACCTTCGAATGCTTTCGTTGTTTATATTGTCATGCCAGCAGGAGGAATTGAGGGCACTTTTTGAACTATATCATTATAACATTTCAGGACCAAATGCTTGCCTTAGTGATTTGTTGAATCACTGAGCTCAACATCTGTAAAATATTTTCTTTTGAACGGTCAAGTAATGATCAGGGTTGAAGACATATGGTATTATGTAATTTAGTATTTTTCACTGTGCTTTTACTTGGCTTAGTTACTTCAAGGAGGAATTGAAAATACTGGACAACAAAGGTTTTGCTTCTTGAACACTTTTGTTATAGATTTTTGGCTGCAAATCATAAAATTGCCTGTAATTTAAACTATCACATACCGGTTTATAGAAATCTCCTGTTTTTTCAGTTTCTTCTTATATATTTTAAGTTTATTGATTTTAAGTTTACTAATTTCTAATACCTACTAGAATGGCATCTCTTTGTTGATTCATCAGTGTTAAGCCTCAAGGCTGTTGTCTTAGACAATGGCAATGTATACCCTTCAGTACCTGTTGGCTTTGCTGCACTGATGAAAAAAAAACCCATGGAATTGTTGTTGAAGCACATCCTGTACACCAAGTACAACTGGAATACCTGTCCAACTAAAAGTAGTGACTCTGTCACTTGAAATTCAGCTGGGATGCACAAGTGCTGTTGTTACATGTGTTACATATACATATGGGCAGCCATCCAAGAGAGTCACATTACATTAAAAAGAAATGGTGTCTTTGAAAAAAATTGGTTCCAGGACAGAAAAATAGGGCACATTAACCACTTGTTGAAAGATATTTTTAACTCTGCTTCACATCAAATTCAGACTGATAAAAAGTTTTGTAAAAGCAATGAGCAAGGAAACTGATGGTGTTTATTATTTGAGCCAGATGTTTCTTGATGCCAAGATTAAGGAAGGCATTTTTGTTGGTCCACATATCAGATATGTCATCAATGACAAGCAGTTTAAAGTTCTGTTGGTAGGGCCAGAGAAAATTTCTGGAAACCATTCAAGGATGTGGTTGAGAATTTTCTTGGCAACTACAGAATACCAAGCTATATTCAAATAATTGACAAACTTTTTACAGAATATAAAATCCTGAAACGCAACATATCACTGAAAATTTGTCTTCTACATTCACACTTGGACTTCTTTTCTGAAAATCTGGGTAGACAGTGACAACCATCATGAAGGATTTCACCAAGACATTGCCACAATGAAAATTACCTGTATCAGGGCAACTGGAATCCATCAATGTTGGCTGACTATTGTTGAACACTGCAGCAAGATGCATCAAACACTGAGTACCAACAAAAGTTAGCAACAAAACACTTTTTAGCCTGTTAAACTCATGCAGTATGTCAGAAATATTATGCAATTAAATACATTACAGTCGTTAAAAGTTAATTTCATATTTTTTTGAGATTTCTATGTGAAATCTCGCCCTCTCGTGGCTAGTTATGGTTGAAGAGAGCAATAACTCATACAGTAGTCTGAACTAATCTCCTGCAGAGGCCTTTGAAATTAGTGTAAAGTTTATTGTCTGGTGTTCGGAATTGCAGGCACACACTATGTGTCCATGAAGTATTATGTTTATCAATGCGACTGGCCTCTAATTTTCTGTCTCAGGCAAATTTGCTCCCTCAAATGCTTTCAAACTTCTAGTTGGAGACAAGAGATTTACTGTCTCCACTGTAGAAAGTTGTTAACCACCTTCTACATGTTTAATAACATAGGTGTCTGGACTTTACGTAAGATCCATTATAAGACTTTTTTTTCAGTCTGTAGCTCTTAGGCATACTTCTGTACGTCTGAAATCCACACTTACAGATAGGATAATGCCGATTTTAATAATAATAATAATACCTGACAAACTGGGTATGTATTATAATGAATTTGATGGCCTCATCAATTTAAAAATAGAAAAGAAACAAGCAAACAAGTGGACTGCTCAGATCAAGAATAGATCAGGCAGGCCTTCAATATACTCTGCTATTCCCCTAGTATCTTATTCCTACTGTGTTAATTAAATTTGCAGCTACCTTCCCTGTGGCGTTTCCAGTGAGAGAGGCAGTCAAGAAAGATGGTGATTGCTAGTTACTTTTGAGCTCAGGACCACATATTTCTCAAACTTGGTTTGAATGATAACGGTTTATCTTTTATGTATAAATAACTCTTCTTAAGTTTTGGGACATACCACGAGTTAGTGTGATTAAGTCTACAATGACTTCTACTTCTTAAAAGGCTTTGAATAGTGGCAGTTTATTGCCCTTCGATGTACTGATGGCAGCCACTTTGTGATTCCCATCAGATTGATTCGGAAATAAATCAGGGCACTCTATTTTCATCTTCATTGGAAAATGCTCCTCTAGGAGATTGCTTCCAAAGATATTTCAAAAACAACCCTGACATATGGTTAGAGTGGAAATCATAATTTTGAGGTGCTAGTTTTTCTACTGAGTTCATTTCATTTTGTATGGCACAGCATACTGCAAGGCCATAGATAGAGGATGGATAGATTAGATTAGATTAGATTAGATTAGATTAGATTAGATTAGATTAGATTAGATTAGATTAAAGACAATATCAGAGAGAACTGGACTTTGAGAGTCTCCATAGTCTCTTGTGTTGCTGATACTCCTCCAGAGAAAGTAAGACTGGAGAAAAACCACACAATGATCTGTATCTATATTCTGGAAATATCTGTAGAGAATTATATGTGAGTCCATAAGTGAAATTACTCAATTGTTGGAAAGTCAGAGACTCAGAGGCACAAGTGAAATCCAAATATAAATGGTCAAATTGTGTGTGTTGAAAATAGGGAGAAGGAAACATATTTTCCTAGAGAAGAAGATACAAAATATGAAGTCAGAGATAGATGAAAAGAGGTTAGAAGGAAACTCAGTGTGTCAAGAAGATTACAGATTCGTTCTGGAGGGTTTAAAGAAGGAACCTAGGATTAAAGTTTTGCTCAGTTGGATTCTATGAATTCTGCAGTTGCTCATTATTAATTCAAGGATTGCAGTTTCATCATGGAGAAGGAGTAGTGCTAGTTAAGCATGCAGGATCTAATCGTTAAAATGTTCAATGCTACGGGACATCCACGCAGAGTACAAGTGGACTAACTTAACTGTCCTGTGCCAATTGGAAGAATTAGATTTGCTAAAGCAGCAAATTAACAAGTCCGCTTGCTTAACTTGACAAATCAGTTTGTATTACCAGGTAAGCAGCCAGCATAAGGAGACTGAAATAAGAGAGGCCTGTATTTCTCTAAAGAGGTTGTAGGAGGCAGCATCAGTTAGAGCAAGGAAATAATTATAGGGAGTTCTGAGTAAATCAATAGAACTGTAAGAAATTGCATGCCCATTGCTAATGATAATTGGTAAGAATTGTGTAATAGGTGTATATTTAGCAGTGACCATGTATTATCAGAAAGTTAAAGGCGTACCAAAATGCATTTAACTGTCATAAATCTGTGATAGCCGACAAGGCAAAATGAGGTTATTATAAGCAGATTGTATTAACTTTTCCATTCAGTAGTCGAGCAATCACATTAAAATTAATAGTATTCTCTGTAATTAAGCAAGTTTAAAACTACACAGGAGCTTTCTTTGGATGTTTTTTTTAGGTATACTATGCATCAATAATATTGGGAAATTCTGAACGGTTAGGATAAAAGTTCAAGGGAATCTTGGAGAAAATAACCTGTAAGGAAATTTGTAACACATCGATTTTGCAAGCCCATTTTGAATAAGGAACTCTTTTGTGAGATTTGTGGAGGAAGCACATGTCTAGAGATAGAGATACAGGAGACTGATAGCCACATATTTCCCCAGTTAGAATTTGCAGAACCTGTTCCCAGATACTTTCATTAGACAGATTGTAAGAGCCTATAATTACCTAATTATTTTATCAAATGTGGTAGTATCACTTTCCATGTGTTTATACAGTTATTCTAACTAAAATTTCAAGGAATCTATATCACTGTATTTGAGAGAGATGTTAGATTTTGACCAAAGTACATACTGGCAGGGGTGGGCTGCTGGGGGTTCGCAGGAGTTCGGGCGGACCCTTAGCAAAGATTCTGTGGGATTTGCTGAACCCCCAAATCCCATTCCTGGCTGGCCCTGCCCCTCCCCTCCCCTCCCAGGAGTCTCCACGCAGCCCGTTGTGGATCTAGGTAAGCGCAGGGTATGCATGGAGGCTCGGGGAGGGCGAAAAACGGGCCTCCCGGAAGTTCAGGAAGGCTGGAAATGGGCCTGTTCCCAGCCTCCAGAAAACCTCCGAAGACCAGGGAGGCCGTTTCCACCCTCCTGGAGGCTTGAGGAAAGCCTCTGGACCTCGGGGAAGGTGAAAAGCTCCCCCCGCCGTGGTCCATGCCCACCATGGCCACGCCCACCCAGCAACCGAGCAGCGAACCCGTTGTTGAAGTTTTTGAATCCCACCTCTGTGTACTGGAATTTGGAATTTATTTAGTTGTACCCTGCCTTTCTTATTTCTATAGATAACTCAAGGCTGTGAAGAAATCCAATGACACCTTCCTCCTATTTTCCCCACAGCAGCAACCCTTTGAGGCTACTTGGGCCGAGAGTCACTGGCCCAAAGTTGCCCAGCTGGCTTATATCATTAACACAGGAATAGAACACATTGTTCCCCGTTTTCTAGCTTGGAGTCCTAGCCAACTAACCAAACTGGCTCTTATATCCAAGAATGTTATAAAGTCGATCAATTCTATTCAAACTTGGACCTTAACATTTTAAAGCTAAATGGTGTTTAGATACCAGAAATGTTCTCCTGCTCATCTCTTTTTTGATATTATAGCCATTCAGGATTTAAAGCATCTGAGCTCCATTTAACTGGTCTTTTTCTTTTGAAAAAAAAAATCTCTCCCTAGATTGCCTACGCTGCAGTGGATTGCGCCAAAGAACAAAGCAATGAGTTGTGTAAGCAGGAAGGAGTGGATGGATATCCAACCTTTAACTATTATAATTATGGAAAATTTATAGAAAAATACAATGGAGACAGAGGGGTAAGTATATGCTGGAAAACAAAAATCAGCTATTTAAATGGTAAATAAGCATATATGGGGTGGGAGAGCATTTAGCAAAGGGGATTTAATGCTTCCATAAAGGAGGCCGCATTTTGTTATCATCTTGTCTCCTTGTGTATATTTGGCACGGTCATTTTGGAACCTTTTATTGTGAGTCTTGCTTGTTAAAATATCTGAGTGTATTTGGCACTAGTGAAAATTAGTCTCAAAATTTTGTATCCAATCCTAGCTGATGTAGCAAATAAACTCATCAGGAGTATGTTTGAAAGCTCATTTTGAATTAGGTTTTCAGTTGTCCTTGGGGTACACTGAAATTATGAGAGGGCATTCCGGAATATCCTAAAGGACTTCCTTTAACATTATTGCAGTTACATCATGTGGGAATTCTACAGAAATAGGGCCTTAACAATTTAATATCCAGTGAATAATAATGTGTTATAAATTTTTCATGTGTTATAGTTTGCTTTTAGAATGAGATTTTATCAAAAGTCAGACACCTCCATCTTAACAAGAATTGAAACAAGCTAGAGAAGATCTTACTGGAATATTTATTAGAAGGAAAGTTAAAGTTGCAACAGAAGAATTCCAGGTAGTCCTCAGCTTACGAACACAATTGAGCCAAAACTTTATGTTGTTAAGTGGGACATTTGTTAAGTGAGTTTTCTTCCATTTTATGACCTTTATAGCCACAGTTGTTAAGTGAATCATTGCAGTTGTTAAGTTAATAACACGGTTGTTAAGCGAATCTGCCTTTCCCGTTGACTTTGCTTGTTAGAAGGACACAAAAGCTGCAACCATCATAAATATCAACCAGTTGCCAAGCATCCAAATTTCGATCACATGACCATGTGAATGCTGCAACGGTCATAAGTGTGAATAATGGTCATAAGTCACTTTTTTAGTGCTGTTGTAACTTTGAACGGTCACTAAACAAACTGTTGTAAGTCAAGGACTATCTGAACTTTGGAATAGAAAACCTACTTCTATATAAGGCAGCAATACTCAGAAATATTTCCTGATATTTTTGGGTGAAAAGAGGAATATGCTATTTTTTTGTTTGCTTCTCATTTTGGTAACTGCTGTTAGTGTTAAGTATGAGCTATCCTCACATTAACTATAAAAAGCCTAGGTGGCGCAGTGGTTAGAGTGTTGAACTGCAGGCCACTTCTGCTGATTCAATCTAGCGGTTCAA
>JANHFL010005700.1:782672-795664 GCA_032468155.1 Oxyrhabdium leporinum | reverse complement strand
TGATGTAAGAGTATTGCTTATAAGCTGTAAACCGCCCCGAGTCTTCGGAATGGGGCGGTATATAAAATGTAAAAAATGTAAAAATAAAAAGCACTAATTTGCCTTTAAGCCAGAATATTACCGATTGTATCGATTCAGTTACAAAAATTAAATGGCTTGTGAAAAATGATAAATAGCAATAGCTTGTATACTACTAGATAGAATTTACAACACACTCTGGATGGATTACAAAGTAAGCATTATTTGCACATTGCCCCCCAACAATTTGGGTCCTCATTTTACCAACCTGAGAAGGAGGGAAAGCTGAGTCAACTCCATTGAATTGGATTGAACTCCAGGCTGAGGACAGAGTTTGCTTGCAATACTGCATTCTAGGTCATAAGGGCTCTGTTTACATCATGTTTAGATGTTGATTTATCAAATGAATGTTCTTTTAACATTCTTCAAAAATGTATTTTTCCCATGTACATGGGAAAAATTAATTAGTTGTTACATTGCTTCCTTTTTCTTTAATGATCGATGCAGGCTTATCTCATAAACAGCTAAAATATGTGTGCTAGAAAAAACTGTTATTGTCAAGCTATTATTAAATGACTCACTTGTGTACCTTTGCTTAAAGTAACATGCATACTTACCTCTTCTTCCTTGCAGCTTGTTTTAAACAATGTTAGCTCTTTGACAAGAATTCTAGAAATCTCTTTTTAACATTATATTGCACTTTTATTCATACTGAAGAAATCCTCAAGCTTTACAATACTTACTGTTAAAGTTATAAGTACATTTAAGGACTTGTGTAAATCAGATCAGGTTAGGGACCTTGCAAATTTCTGGGGAGGATGTTTTAGCAAGCAGGTATTGTAATAGTATTTTGTTCCTGGATCCCATCAAATAATGTTGTCTGAGCATTGGAGCCCAAAATACATTAACTGACCCATTGTACAGGATGGAAAAAGCTACGGAAGACAGATAGTCCCTCAGAGAACTAGGCTCTGTGCCATGAAAGGCTTTGCAAGAGATAACTAGCATCTTGAATTGCACCTGACAGCCAACTGGGGAGAATCTAAATAGGTGTTCTGCTTCTAGACATCTCCAAGGATAGTTTAATTTATATCTTAGAATACTTGGGAAGTTTCAGATCGTAAACATTGCACCATCCCTGTCTTCTGTGCATTGTATGGTATAGTTCTTTAGATCTTGATTTCTAGCTACTCTACAGTGAGTATGGAAAAAGATTAGAGGAAGAGTATGAATTACTATGAAGAAAGACAGGATTGAACATCTTAAAAAAGCCATTTATTCATCACATATCTATAGCTGCCCTTCTCAGCCAAGTGACTGGGCGGCTTTACAATTCTAAAACTATAAAACAATTAAACAATTAAAACATCCAAAAAATAAATATATACAGCAGTTGAGATACTTACCCACCCAACAGTAAAACAGTAAAAGAAATGGGACACATTCTGAGCCTCAGGCCTGAGTACGTACCCAAGTTTTTAAAGCCTTTTAAAAAGCCGCCAGGGTTGAAGCTATTCTAATCTCTGAGGAGAGAATATTCCACAAGGCAGGGACTATAGCAGAGGTAGCCCATCTTCTAGTGCTTGCCAGTCAACATTATTTGACTGACAGGATCTGCAGCATGCATTTAAAAGCTCATTTAATTTGTAGAAGTGTTATTTTCAGTGGTTACACAGGTAAAGTATTGCCTGTTTTGTTTAAGTGACGAGGGAAGCATCGTAAGCAGCTTCACTGGGCTGGATAATACATTTTGGATAACATTTGTAATAGGTGGAGTTCTAATCAGAAAGTAGTTGTTCAGGGTGTTTACCAGAGTCTCAAATTTTATAACTAGTGATGCGTAACATTCTCAGTTAAGATTGACAGATGCAGCAGACAAAGTAAAGTAGCTCACTTCTTACTGCATTGTGTGTCCAAGCATTTTAGATAAGTTGTCAGGTCTAATCTAAACCTCTTAAAAATATTTACCGGTAAATAAAAATATTTAAAGGCATCTGCAGTGGCTTAGCTTTAACCCTCACTGTTTGTTGGAAAAGATCTAAGGATACTGAAGAAATACCCTGTTGATTATAGATACCATTCTTGCTGCTGAGTTGGCACAGAAAAAGCAAAATTCATTCATTCATTCATTCATTCATTTGCTCCTTCATTTTTATATTATTGACTCCCAAAGTTTTGTGATGAGTTTCAATTAAACACAGTATTACACACCTTGGAAATACCATGTTTCTTTCTAGAAATGTTTTGTGTCGTGTTAATCAATAGGCTAATAACACAGGAGATCATTCATAAGGACAGTTTGACATGAGAAAGAGAAGCTTATCTTGATAATAATCCTTTCTAGACTGGACTTTCTAGACAATTAGATTTTTATTGAGAGACTTGTTTGGATAAAAAGTTGGGGTTTTTTTTTAATCAAGTTCATAAACCACAGCCCCAATAACTACATCCCTATATATAAAGAAAGGCGCTTCTTGTAGTTTCTCCCTATTTTTTTCTAATAATTAAGGCTTCATGTTTTGTAATACATAAAATATTATGTATGAAATTATTGAACTGATAATAGAGGAAAAAAATTACTTAGAGAGATGAAAACTATCAGTTACCCTAAATAAAAGAATATGGAGGGAGCTATGTGAGTATGGGAAGAGAACTCAGGCTATTCCTTTCATGACAGATAACTTCCTTTCTCATTTGACTCCCTCCATCTGGAGAAGAGTTGGAGAATGATGGCCCCTTTATGACTTGTGGACATTAACACTCAGAATTCCTGAGCCAGCATGGCTGGTTCAGGAACCCCGGGAGTTGAAGACCACAGGTCACAAAACGACCGTTGTTCCCCACCCCTGACCTAGAGCAACTGTGGCGAATGGGATAATTACTTAAGTAGAGAGTTCCTTTTAAGGCCAAATTGTCACACGTTGTCTAGCAACAAGAGCCCTCACTCCCTGCGCCTTTGAGCTGCCCCTCTACCATCGCCTTCCATATATGGAGCAAAGACCTCTAGGCTTATGTTTCAGTATGTAACTGATGATTTGTTTTTCTCTGACATTCTAGGAATCTGGATTTTCAGTTTACATGCGAACTCTCCGAGAGCGAGATCACGAGAAGATAGGGAAGAAGAAAGATGAATTGTAATTTCTGCCTCAAAAAGAAACAAACAAAAAACAAACAAACAATTCCCCTGCACTGTGAAGGGTCTCAGGGTCACTGGTACAATGCCTGAGATTATACATCTTTTAAAGAACAGACTTTGTTTTTATAAACCGCCATTGCCATTTTCTACAACTTTGAAAATAAATTGAAATCATTCTCTCCTTTTTTTTTTCTTTTTTCTTTTTTAAGAAAAATACCGTCATTGTTGCCATATTCTGTTATGGAGAAGAACAAAAGAAGAGCATTTTCTTGCTGTTCAGTGCACCTATGCCCATTGATACTCCTATGCAATCTTTTTGTAATCTGTAGGTTTGATAGTGATTTCCTCTGACAAGGTAATCTTCGTGGGGTTTGTTTTTTTTTGTTTTTGTTTTAATTTTGAAAAGAGATTTTATGAGAAATGGCTTTTTAAAAATGGGAGGGGGGAAATAAAAGAAGATGCAAAAGCATTCATCAGATGCAAGTTCAATTAGGAGAAGTAGAAGAAGTAGAGCATGCTGGTCCTCTCAAAGGCCTTGGCCCAAAGATTCTTCAAGGGCAGAGTTTTATCGGGCACGTGTGCCTGGCACTTACTTCAGGACCCATTTTGGGATAAGGGGGCACTTTCGGTCCAGGGAGTCCGTGTTCTGCACAGTGTCACTTTGCGTAGTTGATGGGACATCAGCAAGAACAAGGCACCGTGGCAGGATTGATACAATTTAGGGGCTGCGGGAAGGAGAATAACTTTTCTCGCAATCAGTAGAGACATTTCTAGCCACGTTCAATTTTGCCAAACATACAGCATGTCTAATTATAATTAGGATGTCCTCTCGCCAACTTTCAAAGATTATGTTTCTTCTCCCCCTCCCCTCCCCTCCCCTCCCCCCCCCGTATTAATGTGGGAAAGTCATTTTTAAGATGCTCAGGGATAATAGGAAATAATGAAGCAGCATTGGGCCATTTCAGATCTTAATTGACTGTAGTGGTGTTTTCCTTTTCCTCCTCTTCTTTTTGTAATATGCCGTACCTGAATTGTTTACATATCTTTATAGAATGTATGATTGATTAAAATCAATGTCTCTGCAACAGTACACATCAAGTATGAAAATGACTCTCAGTGTATGTGTTGACATTCATGTCAGATGCTCCTTTAGGTGTACTGCAGGTAGAAACTTTTACTTAATTTATGACAACAACTGAGTATTTGCTAAGCATTCCACCTGACTGTTTGACGAAGGCATTGATATTTTTGATAGGCAGAACCATCCTGCAACTATATGTATTTATGTTCCAAAGGATTGTTTGTATGTGGATATTAAAAGAAACATAACTTTTTAAGAGCTCTATAGAAACAGGTCATACTTTAAAAAAAACGAACAAACATCACAACACCACTTGTTTGGCCCTGTCAGCAGTCTAAAGAAAATACAGCATTAGAACCAGCTTTTACAAGTCCGTAATTATGTGCTGATTCTGTGAAGGTGATCTGGACACTGTGTCTTTATGGGTTTATGTTTATTATTTTTGTGATTTTGAATTGGATCCAAAAATAAAAAATATTGGAAATATGCTATCCTGATTCCTTTTAATGTAGAAATATAAACTGCCTGAAATTGTACAAGTGGGTAGAAAGTCTTATCATTGCAGTAAACCATTGGTGCCATCCGGAAAAGTCCAGCATTTTCATTTACTTATTCTCTCTCCCAAAGGTCTCTGTAGGAAAGAAGAAAAACCCCTTTGCATTTTTTTATTCCTTGGCTAGAAGGCTCCTTTGCTCCCTCTGGTGGACAATTCAGAGAAATTATAAAAGTTAATCAACAACATCTGGAATATCTCCATATCTTCTACTCTGCAGTGCATAGGGAGCTGCAGAAGGGAGTGTGCATATATGTAAGAGAGAATAGGATAAATGAAATTTGGGACTCAACATAAACTTGCAAAAGTTTTGGAGTTGGAGCAGATCCTGTGCACAGTAGGGAGAGGGAGGCTGGAGAGGTTGCATAGAATGGAATTAACTTAGAGAGCAGCTGCAGTATCAAGAATTGTAAAAAAATAAAAATATCCTTTTACAAAACCTTACCTCTGTCAAACATAACCAGTCCTCCTTCACACTCTGGAATCTCTCTTGTTCGTGGAACCTATATCTGAATATATCCCACAAATGGTAATCTGTCTTAAATGTCATGAGAGCACAAGCTTATGCATATTGTCCTGGCATCTTCCTGTACAGAATCCATTCCTATCACTTACCACATTTATCTTAATTCTATATTAATTATTATGGTTTATGTCTCTTTTTTAGAAAACTACAATTGATATGGTTTTCATTAGAGACTGGTTAGCAGTGTAGCCTGCATTGGTGAATTGTTAAAAAGTTTTCATTACCACCTCATAAAAGAGGGAAAGAATAATTACTTTCTCTTCTTCCTTTTCCTCTCCATATGAGCATGTTCCAAAATATTGACTTATCCTTGAGTTTAACTAGAGTACTAAAATGCAGTCTTGATTTTTTACAAATAAAATTCAGAGACAAATATTTAAGCTGAATTGTACACATATGTATCTTATATTTTGCCCCATATTAGTGATTTCATAAACCAAAGTTGCTGAATATTCCCAGTTTGTTGAATTCTTCACAAATCCAAATTGGCAATCTGGATTTACAGTTCCAGATTTGTTTGGAAATAAGTCAGGAGCATGATAAACTTTGCATTTCTGATTAGCTTAGCCACCTATGTTTAATTTTTTTTTTATGTTAGCATTATGCTAGTGGTAATCAATGATTTTGCCAACGAGTCAAGATCTTTTTTTTCTGCTAAGCTGGGAATCGCAATTCTGTGTGAATGCAGCCACAACATCTTACATGATGCTTTTTTTCTGACCCTTGGTTCATTAATAGAATTACTTTACCAAGGGGACTGAGAAAGGAGACCCCATAGGGGTTCCCACTCTTCTCAATGCACTTCCTGCTTTTTTTTCTGGCCCAATTAAAGCTTGTATTTGTTTGGCACTCATTAATCAGTTGGAGCCCCTACTATGAATTCTGTGAATGATGATAGACTGATTTGCCTTGTGTGGTAGTAAGCTTGTTAACCATAACATAAATTTAAGCAATGGTACCACGCCAAGCAGCATCTTTTATTAGACTCTGCATGATCTTTCTTATTAGACAGTTAAGTCTCTGGAAAACTAATGCTGGGGGTTTTTTTCCCTCTCTCTTTCCAAATACAGTCTAACCCTTACTATGGTACTATCTTCATTCTTTTACTCTGAGTGGGTTACAGTTAATGGATATTTTTTTTCTGGAGATTTTTAACAATATAAAAGTGATTGTTCGTGAATTACTGCATGCTTTGTTTTATGTACTGAACACAGAAATAATGGAATTAAGCTTTGTACAGATAACTGTTTATTCTGAGCAAGAAGGCCAGCTGCTTTTCTTTCTCCAGCCTAGTACTACTCTGGCATATTCCATGTTGGGGATTGTTTGTGTACTAATTATGTTGTAGATAGTCTCTAAAGGCAGAGAAGGCGGCACTTTTTACTCCTCTCTTAAATTCAGCAACTACATTGGCAATCAAATGAGACAGGAAACTAAACCCAACTTCTGGCTTCGTCATATGCAGTTTGGTAGATCTTGGGAGCATCATGGACACGGTATATCTTGTTTCGGGTGAAATGTTTTCACAATGTATTTGATTATATTCACGTTAAAATGGATTAGATACATTTTAGTTACAATACTAACAAATGGTATTGTTAGCTGGATTGGTAAAATATTCCTGTCTGTATCAAACAAGAAAAAGATACTTGAAAAGAATGCTAGAAAACTCTGTTTTAAACTCTGTGCCATTTAATATTTCATATATGACATCAGAGAGATGCTTATGAAATCAATAGATGATACAAAACCCGGAGGTGATCGCTAACATCATAGAAAACAAAACTAGGTCTTGAAAGGCTCAAACATTGAACCAATATGAGATTTGAAATATATATATACAATTTTGTTTTAGTGTTACAAAAATTAAAAGCAAGAGAAAGAAACCTCTTGAAACCGTGGGGGGAAAAAACTGAAGTGTAAGCAATATGAACCTGTAGTACAGTCTGATTACTTTTAGTCCTCAAGTGATGACTGTTAATGGAACCTGCCCATTAGCATTGGAAAATGAACTGCCTCAAGTCATGACCGGCCATCCATGTTATTAAACAAATGCCGAGATCATTAAGTGAAGTTCAAGGGTGGGGGAGATCCTGGGAGGCCTAGTGCAGGTACAAGCCCACCTGCCTCAGGCCTCCCCACCCCAAGATACCCCATGCTCTTCTTCCCACCCCTGGGATACCTTGCATGTTGGCCCACCATGCCTCTTACTATCTTGCCAGTGAGAAACAATGGAAAAGTAAAATGATGGATATGCCTACCTTTCCTAATTCTGCCCCTTATCATAGCTAAAGAAGAAAAACTTGCAATGCCAATTAATGATAAGTTTGTATTGAGAAGCCAAATACAAATTTTGTAAAGTAAACAGAAAAATTAAAAAGTGCACTAGCGGACAAACACTACACAATATGCTGTATCAGCCTCTAAGGCAGGGGTGTCAAACTCGATGTCATTGAGGGCTGCATCAGGGTTGTATTTGACCTCGGAGAGACGGGTGGGTGTGGCCACCTCAACATAATTTGTGTCGGGGGTGCCTGTGGTGACCTGAGCGCTCTGCCAGTGAAAATGAGCTCCATTTTTGGCCGCAACAGCCTCCTGCAACCCTTTGCCAGCAAAAACAGAGCTCAGGAGGGCCACATCCAGCCTTCCCAAGCTCCATTTTTGCTGGCAGAGGCACCACGGGCCGGTCCTTCATTGTTTCCAGGGTAGACCTGTGAGCAAGATCTAAGATCCGACAGGCCGGATCTGGCCCGTGGGCCTTGAGTTTGACACCCCTGATCTAAAGAATTCCCTTGATACTCAGATGATCTGTACTTTGGGAGAGAAGAGTCCTACAGTAGTAAATGCTCTCTGACAGGCATTTCAGCTGCTCAGTTATGATTTCATTTCCTTTTCAGTAGCCACAAATTAAGTTTTTCCTCTCTTTTCTAGGGTTTCAACTTGGGGAGGGGGGCAGAAATGTTAATCCCCACCTTCCCTGTGGAAAAACATGTATCTTGAGCTACTGAGATTTTTGTTAATTGTTGTAGAATAAACTATTTTTGTGAAAAAAATATCAATTTTGTATTATATACTTTTCTAAAGATAGAGTTTTATATAGTAAAAAGAAAAATAACAGAGGATAAAAGAGGTTAAAACTTTGTGGGCCCAACTTTCTTCAGTGATTTGCTACGACAAGCCAGCAGATTTTATATCAGATTTTAGCCCAGACTTCCCTAATTAAACAGCTACGGAGCTCAAACTGATACACACTGGTTTGTAGTGTCTGAATCTTTTGTAGGCCATTAACGTTTAATTGTTGATTTCAGACATCTTGGCTGAAAATGAAATGAGCTATGAAAGCATAAATAGGAGGCAAATTATATTTGCATGTTAAATGGGAGAGGGGAAGGAAGAGAAATCTTCTAAGGCCAAAGACTACATGACAATGTACCAATGGGAAATCTGGATTCTTTAATGTTCAAGTCATTGTCGAGTAACCAGGGAAAAGAATTGCTCAAAGCACGGTAATTGTACTGAACATGCACCAAAGCCAGTGATTCAGAGTGATCTCAAAAGATGAAGTCACTATTGGCAAGTTTAAGCCTTAATTTTTAGTTAATAAAAGTCTGCCCTGCTCAGCAATTAATACAGATAAGAGCGCAGCCAACAGCCTTGGAATTCACGGACGATTTTGTTTGTGGTAGACAAAATAGGACTTGATGGGAAAAGCTATAGCCATTGCCTCCAGTCTAAGGCTAATTATACTTTTGTCCTTCCTGCAGAGATCAGCCATGAAAGGCCTTCCTATTTCGAGTGTAAACACTGGGGGGGGTGAACTGATTTCTTAAAAGCTTAGATCTGGGAACTATTATATTTCCAGTGTTAGATGAAAAAGCAAGCCAGGGATACAGATAGTATTTGATTAAAGAAAACGTGCTATGTGAATGGTCATTATGGTTTTAAACCATTTAAACGTTTCCATAATTGCACTACGTAGAACTCCGTAGTTACTCTTGGGCCTTAATTTTGCCTTTCCTCCACTTTATGACTAGATTGTGGCAAGCAGTAAGGATAGTAATTCATGTCTGCTTCTGCCATAATTTGATGTAAGTGTTGACATGCTACGAGCTTCAATTTAAGAGGAGTACAGGTGGTCCTCGACTTACTACCACTATTGACCCCAAAATTTCTGTTGTTAAGGGAGACATTTGTTAAGTGAATTCTGCCCCATCTTGTGACCTTTCTTGCCAGTTGTTGAAGTGAATCATTGAAATTGTTAGTAATATGGCTGTTAAGTGAATCTGGCTTCCCCATTGACTTTGCTTGTTAGAAGGTCGCAAAAGGGGAATCACGTGACCGTGGGACCCTGCAACCGTCATAAATATGAGTCAGTTTCCAAGCATCTGAATGTTGATCACGCGACCATGGGGATGTTGCAATGGTCATAAGTGTGAAAAACAGTCATAAGTCACTTTTTTTCAGTGCCGTTGTAACTTTGAACAGTCACTAAACAAACTGTTGTAAGTTGAGGATCACCTCTATGTCAGCTTTATCTTTACTGCCCCTTCCTTTTATGGGGCATCTCTTAAATTCCTGATACGTATGCTTTCAAAAAAGTGTGTAGCTTGTTCAGACTGGGAGGCATTATTGCTCTTGAAGTGATCTGCTAGGGGCTGCAATTCAGAATGTGAGCGAGAATAAACATGCCATTATGAGAAGAAGCCAGCTGAGTCAGGTCCACAGTCCATTTACAACAGCACTGTGTGCTTCCTGGGGGTATCTAGTATTGAGAATAAAACTTCCAGGGATTTGTCCAATATCTTTTTTTTAGAAAAAAAAAGTTTTTGTGTTTTAAATGATTACAACAATCAATGGCAACAAATATTTGTGCATTGGGTACAGATGAGGCCAGGACAAAAACTAGAATTGGCCTAGATTTCAACTGAATTTAAATTAAGTGTTAGTATGATGGGTTTCCTTGGATTTAAAAATTCCATTTTAATTAAAATTTAAATCCAAAAGGCAATCTAGGGGTGACTTTGGGAAGGTGGTGTCTCAGGGCTTTTCAGAGGAATATGTCCAGGTCAACAAATCATCTGCCTCAGCTGAAAATGCAGAAAGACTCTTTCAGCACCGAAGTTGGCATTTTAAGTTTTGTTCCACGAACAAGGTATTTATTAATAGATTCAAGAAAAAAAAATCATGAAATAGCTTGCTTTAAAAAATGCATAAACTAGTAGATTGGAAAGTCTGTTCAATACTGGAGGGAGAGTAAGGAGCCTATTTCTGCCTCTATCTCATTGGTGCCTTTTAGCTAAAAAAGCAGATGGATATATTTATGAGCACACATCCCAAGATATGTATTGTAAATCAGGTTTATTTTAATGGTTTTGCACTGTATAAAAATGTGCATAGCTTTGTATTAATGTCTTTTACAAGTTGGCAATGACTACTGATCTATAGAAAATATTGATCGCGCTATGATTTGGGCATCCACAGATGTTACACAAGGAAAGAGAGAAAAATTCAATCATAATATTCTTTTATTCTTTAAAACACCAGAAAGACATATTAGGATTCCATGGCGTGCACACATTTATTCAATATATACAACTGGCAACAATGATTCTATAGTAGTATAGCAATAATCCATGAAGTAGTGATTAAGTATCCTGATCAAATAATGTAATTTAAACGCTCCTAATTGGTTAGCTCATCTGGTAATACATAATCTATGATAGTTTGCTTTAAGAATGCTATGAAGACCTAAGATAGGTTTACTTTATCAGACAAATCACCCAGATCAATTTAGTGGAACAACATAGACTAAAGTAATTTTTCATACTACCCATTATATGAATTTCTGTATGTGACAAATGGGTAGCAGCTATTTAGTGCTATACAAATATGACATACTGAATGACTCCCAGTCATTTCCTATAAATTTAATATAGTTTGAGGAGTATCATGTAAAAAAAAAAGGTCATTTTGAGCCATACACACTGAGAACGAGAGTCACACAAATTTAAGCTCGACAGACAGACAAACAGAACATCTGGCTATTATTTTTAAAGCATCGATGTATTTATTTACAATGGATTGGATTCAAAATTTCCTGTTCAGTTTGTGGAGAGAAGTTAAAAACCAGCAAAGGCTCCCGTGGGACATTTTTTTTTTTTTACTTTAGCTTCCCTCAGTGCCAACCAGCATGACCAGTAGAAAGGGATTAGACCAGGATGTCAAATCGGCAGCCTGCAGGCCAGATGCGTGACGTGCAGGCCACGCCCACCACAGCTCCATGAAGGGAAAAAACCGTTGCAAAACGTCACGTGATGGCAACGTGACGCCGCGAGTTTGACACCTGGGGATTAGAGGAACCATAATTCCCCAGTCTTACAGGACAGCAGGTTAGCTAATATGATTTTCAGCAAATTACAAGTGGATGTCAATGAAAATTGCTACTATGTTCTGTGGTGATTATGTCACTTGTAAAAATGTCATGTGCATTTGCAGTCAAAACAACTTGCAGATTTTCTGTATTTGTATAATATTGTTATAAGCGCTTGATACATTTCTCATTGGGAGAGCTAAATAAGTGTGACAAGATAATATTTTGAGGAAGAATGTATGTTTTAAGGGTTAGACTTCTTTCAAGTTGCTTTGATGTTATTCCTTCTGAGGTGGTTTCCTTAACTAATCTTCTGCAGCTGCCTTTACTGATCCCCCTGATGTATTCACCTTCAGTTCCTGTAATTCCCAGATTTTGGCCAGGTGTTTGGAGATTATGGAACTTGAAATCCAATACATTAGGAAGATAAAGTCACTCTGTGAGTTAGATGGGCAGTCTCTAGATTGCATAAATAAAGTTGGGGCAAATTATTCTACTGCAAAGAGCTCAGAATCTTGAATGTGCTTGTCACCAAGCAAAAGAATTTGCTTCTGAAACTGGTTGTTCTCTCTTCCTTCCCCCCTTACAAATGACTTTCAAGAAGTCATTTGATACTGAGCTGTCGTCTGCAAAGAAGTTCCACAAATACCAAACTTAAATACTTAGATGGAAGCCAGAGAGCAAAGGTTTAATAGACAGTCACATTAGTTGACCCCCAAATACTTTGAGGTGCATATTCAGCTGAAATGCAGTATGGCCGCATGCTTCCAAAGGAAGTGTTGGTTTATCAGGGTAACTGGGAGACCCTGAGTTATTGTCCCTCCTTAGGCACAAAGTCAGCTGAGTCACCTTGGACCAATCACTCCCTCTCAGCCTTAGGAAGCAGACAGGGGCAAGAAAGCTGCAGGAAATTGGTCAGGAAATTCAGTAGTCAATATAACTCAAAGGTACCAAAAATAAAACAAAGCCACCTGTATATAATAGAGCATAGTATTAATCAATTTAAGGTGTTTTGCTGACATAGCACTATTATTCTTTGACCCCTCTCCACCCCTGAAACAATCAGCCTTAGGCAATTCCAAAAGTTCAGTGCTAAGGATCACTTAAATACAAAAGCCAGCAGTGATGCTAAAAAAGAAAAGCAAACAGATTTTGGTCAAAGGGACCTCTGGTGATGTCTCTGTGGATTAATTCTGCTGATAGTGGTTCAAATATCTGAATGATTCCATGCAGATACCTTGATTTCAGTAATTAACTTTCTTCAATCCAATTCAAATAATTCAAGCTTCTCCACTAAGGTCTTCTATC
>JANHFL010005700.1:757853-772158 GCA_032468155.1 Oxyrhabdium leporinum | reverse complement strand
ACCCAGATTGTTGGGGGCAATATGCTGACTCTGTAAACCACTTAGAGAGGGCTGTAAAGCACTGTGAAGCGGTATATGAGTCTAAGTGCTATTAATCCCCTTCCCAAATACAACCTGAAGGAATCTGGATTGGCTATTGTTGACTTTACAAAGGAAGGACATCCTAAGCAGAGGTGTCATTTATATCTCCCTTCACAATTCTAATCTTTGATTTGGGGGCGGGGGGGGGGCTGTAATTAAAACAAAACATCTTTAGTCAGCTTAAGTAATGACAGCATGAGGTTTTGGAGAAGACACAGAGATGATGACAGAATTCTGCAGCCAGGCCCACCCCATTTCTGCTGTAGTGCTATGATTAATGGAAGGTGGTCCTGCCAGCCAGTGACAGGGAAAGCAGCAATGCCAGAGGAAGCAAGCAACCTCTTGAACACAGAATAGAGAAAATCGAACAGCAGTGGGGTGGAACAGATGCCCTAGAGGCAGACTGGGGATCAGCAACAGGGACAGCAAAAGTCATGTAGTTCTCACTTAATGACTTTTTTTCTTAAAGTTCGAATTAATGATGGCCTCAGAAAGAGTGCTTTATGGACCGTAAAGCACTTCTGACAGTTGGAAAACACTGTGCTACCTCCTGCAGTTGTGTGATTAGGAACTGGGTGCTTGGCAACCTGTTTGGAGTTACAACCAGTTGTCAAGTGCCCCACAACCATGTGATGCCAGCAGGAAAAGTTGGAAGCTGCTGAGAGGACTCCTTGTTTCTGTGGTCTGGCTAAAAGAACTCCCTGCTGAAGGATTTCAATGACCAAAATCCAAGCAAGTATAGGGCTAAAATTCTTCTCCCCCTGACTATGCCTACATCCCCATGCACGTTACCTAGGACTCAGGTCGCTTAATGACCTGTGAGATGGCTTAAGAATTGCAACCAGGAGTGCCTATATCATGGTTGTTGAGCAAAGCACTCTGGTGACTTCCCACTTAATGACCACTTCATTCAACAACTTGTGATTATCAAGTGAAGACTGCCCATATAGTTTTCCACTGGTTTGAAAATGAATAGACCGCACTGACTCATCATCAGTGGAGAAAGACTGTAAAGAATATTTTTGTGGGGTAATATTTGTTAAAATGGGGGTGAGGAGAAATGAAGACTTGGAGTTTGGCATTTGAATCAACCATATTCTTCATTAACTAAGATAGGTACAACTTCTGCACTCACCAGATTTTGCATCACAGGAAATGTTGTTGGGATTCTGATTTGTTCCCTGAGCACAAATAGTATCTGGATGCATAATAATAATTTATCCCACTTTTTCTTCATTTCCCTGAGTGCACATGCATGTATGGTCCTGAGACTGACCACATGGCCAATTCTCATCCCATCCCCTTTAATTATGTGTCGATCTCTATGCTTAAAACAAATATGGCCATTTTCTGACAAGTTGTCTCTGGATCATAGGCTGGGTTACCTTGGTGCTTTTGAAGGATAAATTCTCCAGAATAAAATGTATTTTAAAGGTAAATACTGCAGCAAGTTTCAAATTAGCTTCCCACATAATGTAATGCATCAAAAATGCTGTAACCGCATAGATTGGCTGACGATTAAATGTTTTCCAGCATAGAACAACATAATGAAAATTAGACATGTCAGTCATGTACTGGGGTGTCTACTTTGCTGTATTACAAATATTTAATTTGAAAGTGGTGTGAAGAAATAACATTGCTTTTATTTACTAGTTTTTGGAGCTTCCGTGGAGCTTCTTACACTCATGAGCTCAACCTTATGCCATATAATTGAATGAATGGTTCTACCCTATTCTGTTTGAATTGCAGTAATTTACAGAGTAGGAAAAAAATAATAATTCAGCATGTAAAATAGCTTTTGCAAATTTATAACAAGACATTTATTTCACTCCATCATTTATTATGGAAATTCTATGAGAACCCCATTTAAAGGAAGCTTTCCATTTCTAATACATTTTGGGATGTACCCAGTTGTGTCCCACCCTTCCTGATAAAAGCCTCCTTGATTTGGTGAAAACATCTGTCAGGAGACAGAAGAGAGATACGAATTTTGATGTCTCTCATTGTAGTCCAGCATACTCATACAATAGCAATAGCACTTAGCATTAGACTTCATAGGGCTTTACAGCACTCTCAAAAAAAGTTTACAGAGTCAGCCTATTGCCCTCAACAATCTGGGTCCTCATTTTACCCACCTCGGAAAGATGGAAGGCTGAGTCAACCTTGAGCTGGTGAGACTCGAACTGCCAAACTGCTGGCAGCCAGTGATCAGCAGAAGTAGCCTGCAGTACTGCATTCTAATCACTGCATCACTGCAGCTCTTTAGCACTGCAGTAACTAAACAAATGGTTATAAGTCAAGAACTACCTGTATATTATATTTTTCAGCTTGCTTAATTTGATATCTAAATGAAACGTCAACAGGCTGAAAAATCTGTGTCTGAAGTGATTGGGTGAATATCATATACCCAGGAGGCTATAATGATTGAATAGACAACTATCTAGGCATGTTATGTAATAGGACCTTATTTGTCTAGTTTTTCTTCAATATAAAGAAGATCCTAACTTGGTACTATTTCTTAAAGGCGTCCCAAATATTTTCAGGTAGCAGCATCTGATCTTCTTCAGAACTACTCTTCTTAGTCTGGAGAAATAAAGTTGTCTTGTCATGGAAACATGCAACACTGGCTCAATAAGGCAGTCCTCAACTTGCAATCACAATTGAGCCCAAAATTTCCATTGCTAAGCAAGTCTGTAGGCATGTCATTATTATACTAGTAAATAATCTGGAGTCTTCTTTCCTACTTTGGAATTGAAAATAATTATGTGGCTGCTAAGATGTTGCAGGCCTAAACATTATAGTTTTAAAGCAAAGAGGAAACTTAATTATTCATCAGATGGGAGCTGTAACATTATGTGAGAACTGCGGTTGTTTGAAATAACAGGTATGGACTCTACCCAGGAAGATAATGTGTTTCTTTGTTTGTTAGAATTATTTCCATAATGCTACATTCCAAAATGATTCCTGGTGAGTAGTATGTTACTCTGGTGGTTTCCGGTAGTGTTAAAAAAATCTTAAAAAGACAGTCATTAAAACTCAATTAAAATATCCAATTAACAGCTTCATCTCTCAGCAACCAATCTCAATCATCTCCTTTTATAAATACTGTAAATTGAGACTTAAATATTTCTTAATTACATTTTGTGTATTTCACAAAATGCTGCCTAGAATGCAATTTAAATTCTTGTTATGAATTATTACTGGCAATACCTTTTGCATTATGAATGTTTTAATAAACTCTGTTTTCAGTATTATAAAGTATAATACATTTAATGACTTGGAACAATATCTCAAACTAAATCATCTGATACGTAGCATAGTGCTGATCATCATATAGTGAAAATGGGAGTGGGGACACTTAGATACACTTGTACGGAGTTCCTCTCTCCCTCTGAAATCCCTAAAGTGAGGCAAAGTCCCTCAAAAGCCCAGTATGGGAGACTATGGAATCTTGGTGGATAGAGAAAGGGTAGAACATAGAAAATATGGTAATAGTAGAACGCGGTACCTTGGAAACGAATATTACTGCCTAGAACACTTAGCTGGAATGCTCCTGGTATCATGTATATACTGTACGTTAGTGGTTATGTAGTCTTCTCTTTGTGTTTGCTTCCAGTTAGAACTGCTTAGTGGAAAAATTCTAGCGAATATATGCTGTTTCTAATTTAACCCAGACTGGTAAACTGCCAGTTAGGTAGCCATCTGGGTGACAAAGAATAAGCTCCAGGCAACACCAGTTTTTGGAAGCTAGAGAAGAATTCGAATGCAAATGGTTTTGATAACTATATGAAAAGGAGTGGATTAGTACATGTATTTTTGTAGCTTGCTCACGTTAAATATTGTGAAACTAACTTAGTTTTCTCAGTCATCCAATAATGATAAATGGCGTTACAAATGAAGGGAAAAAATAAATATAATTTTATTTATGTGCTCTGTTCTAGATTTTACTTTTTATTGTTGGCAATGTCCATTATCTTGTCTGCCTCAGTGGTCCGTGTGAGAGATGGACTCCCTTTATCTGCTTCTACTGATTATGAACAAAACACAGCTGTACAGGAATGCCGAAAGTACTTTAAGGGTCTTGCAAAGAGACTCACTGAGCTTCCAGACCGATGCACCTTACAAGCAGGAAAGTATAACATAAAGTAAGTTTTCTCTGGCATGTGTATTCTTTCTCCAACATTGTTCTTTATTGTTTCATATAACCTAGATACAGTAGGTGCTCTAATAACAGCGAAGAAGGTATCTTTTTGCTACAGTGACATTTAGAAATTACATTCTTATTAAGAAGCATTCCTCCTCAAAACTGCAAATGTATTATGCTTACCTGCAGAATAAGGTAAGCATAATTTTTTAACTACTGCCAGAACAAGGAGCCAAAGAGGCAGGGCAATCCTATTGAGGAATGTTACTTATCACAGATTGGATTGCCCCGATGATTCCCGTAGAATTATTTTAAGCAAGATTCTTTTGGGCCCATCTCTTTGTGTCTCAAATATTGAATCTTTGGGCAATGCAGGACCTGGCATAAAAAACTGCTTCATTGCATGCTAACTTTGTTATCTATGGCATCACTTATAGTTATATCATGGACTCGGTTGTATCTTCTATATTATTTAAGGAAAATAACACTCTTATGCATCTTAACCCTATGTTTTATTGTACCAATATTATATTTTGAAATGTTTATTTATAAAGAAAAACCAGGGAAATTTTATAAAGCCTTCCTTGTGTTTCTAAAATGCACTTCTTTATTATTTAAGAAGAATACACTTGATGTTCCAAACTCTCCATTTTTCTGTACTACTATATTTTTGTAATTCTTTAAAGATGGGAGGGGCAGATAGTATATTTTTATAAGATGTGCTGCATACATAAGATGAAGGTTAGATTTTATCAACAAAATAAATGGGAAAGTCTGCGTAATTCTGTGCAAAGGAATGTAAATTGCCTCTATGTACAGTTCAAAGATAGAATAGAATATGTATCTCATTTACATTTATAACCTTTGCATTTGATTGATTCGATCTTAATATATAATTTCCTAAGATACTTCTGATAAATTCTTGATGTTTCAGAAATAAAACATTCCTAAAAAAACCAAGCAAATGTATCAGCATAATTATTTCGGCAGAGTTGAATATATGGCATATACATGAAATTGACTTAGAATTGCTGTTTTGGATGCATAAGAAAATGATGGATTAATGGTTTATTGTAATGGAATTTTTAATAAATGAAGAGCATAAGCATATGCTAAAATTTTAATTAGAAATGCAGATTTTTACATTTTATAATAAGTTTACTTAAGGATTCTGATGAAGAGGCATCCTTGCTAGAAAAATATTTCACTCTCTCTCACTCAGTAGGATAATTCTGTTGACCTTTTTTTTTTGTTATGGAATGAAATAGATGTGTAGTTAGGAATAGCTGATAAACATTTTGAAGACCACAGCCTTTATTTATCTATTTCCTCTCTTCCTCTTTGAAGGGGAAAAACTCATCTTAATTCTTCTGATGTTTTTAAGTATATTTGTATACGAGAGAACAAGTGAGATACCTATCATGCTACAGCCATATTTATCCACCACCCCCTGCCCTCTTTTTTAAGAACATATTAACTATTGATAGGTAATAGCAAAACATTAAATCCAAGTAAAACTTCATTGTTCTGTGAAAATAGCATTATTGTTAGAGACGTAGAATATTATATTCCCCTTATGGGACCACGGAACCACGCTGAGGAGAGTTGAGTGGCTTGTGGGGGGTATGTATATTCTCTGAATCAGAAATAGTCTAGATCCAATACATGTCCAGCCAATTGCTTCTGGTTCAAAAGATTTACCTCTGGGAATCACTCCCAGAAGAGCGTGATCCAAGAGGAGGTTCATCGAGATCACCTTCTCTTTCTGATTCAGTGAGTTTTGTATGCCCTTAATTTATTTTCTGGTGAATAGTAATACTTTCATTAGACTCATCATTAGTTCTCTTGCTGTGGTTGTGTGTAAAGCCTACCTAAGCTAACCTGTGAATACATTATTATTTTAATTTTGAAATGTTAAAGACACATTTTTTTCCTCCCCTATCGAAACACAGCTTTATTAGTTCCCTGGGAGTGAGTTACATGATGCTCTGCACTGACAATTACCCTAACGTCCTTGTCTTCTGCTTCCTGGATGAGCTTCAAAAGGAGTTCATTACCACATACAACATGATGAAGACAAACACAGCAGTCAGACCTTACTGTTTCATTGAATTTGGTAAGGGATTCATCGCTTTCTTCAAGAACTGGCTTGATTTTGGGCTTCTAAGCGTGTGTAATATATTTGCTTCAGCATGGTTTACGAACTGTAGTATTTTGCATTCTTTTTATTTATGACATAAAAGAACACAACTTGGCATTAAAATATACATTCAGTCATTGTTTGATTCACAAATAATGCACAGTAAACCGCGTCTGGGAAGCACTACAGCAGAGAGAAGCAGCCAGAGTCAAATACGGCTCAGCTGGGCTCCTTGAGAGACGAGAGTTTGCAGGGAGCCGATCTAGCGTCCGGGCTGGCTACAAGAGAAACATTCATTCTCGGCCATATTTAAGATTCCTAGCTGCAAAAGACAGCAAAGCTAGGGTTGACTCCGGCTCCTTCTTTCTGCTGTAGTGCTTCCCAGACACAGTTTACCACTCCGAGCCCCAAACGGCAGGAGACGAGGGCTGCCTCGATGCTACCACCTGGCGCAAATATACCTTGGCGAAGGCGGAATGCTGATGCCGCACAAATGCAAGTAGCGCTTCGCTCCCGCACCTTCCAGCCGTCGCCACTGCCTCTATGGCCCGCCTCCATTGCCGCCCCCCCCCCGCCGCAACAGCAGCATTACCTTGTTCCAGCCGGTGAGGGCTGCACTCCTTTTTGCACGTTGTGCCACCTGCAAAGTTGCACATTGCACGTGCCACCCCCTATGGCGGAGATTTCCAACCCCACCACGGGCCGGCCCCATATTCCAGAGCTGTAATAGTCACAAGACTGGCCCTTTGGTCATCCCAGAGCAGCTCCTCCAGAGATCCAAGGCTTAACTTTCATTGAATTTGTAATAGAAATATCATATTATAAGAGTATATACACCCTTGGAAACCAGAACAGTGTTTACTACATGGAATTGTAATAAACTTTAACATGGGCAAATGTCTGGAGTACTGGTACTAGTTCATATTACAAAGCCTTAAAAATTGGCATAATTTATAAACAGTCCACAGTTTTAAGAAACCAGAGGAATGTACAGTAAGACATGGGATGACTTACTATTTCACACAGCTTGATGCCTCTTGTGGCCCTCGGTTCTGCTTATTTTATGACCATCTCACATAATACCTACTGTTTCCATGGGGATGTAGTAAAATTTATTTATTTATTCTGCCATGTAGTACAGTAATCTGCATAGATTCCTGGTGGTTCGCAGCATTAAAACAATATGAAAACCAAGGCAACAATATAGTAATAATGCGTTGCAGTAATACAGATGGCATGAATTCCTCATTCCCCGAATACTGTGGAAAAGCTCTGATTTTAATAGCTTCTGGAAGGATATTAGAATGGGTGCTGCTCTGAACTCATTGGGGAAGCTGATTCCATAAAATAAAGAGTGCCGCAGAAAAACATTTTCTCTGAGTCCTTCGTTAACTTCTGTTAGTAGGAAACAGTTAACATATTTTTGGAGGGAAGCGTACCAGTTGTCCCCTCAAATCCTGTTTGTACTGCTTCATTCTGACAGGGTGTGTGTGCTTCTGGGGTGGATGAGCAAAGAACATCTGGAATATGTGCCAAGGATATAATATCCCCAGCAGGTTCCCCCAAGGCCTAAAATCCATCCCAGTCACTAGCTGAAGAAGTAAAAATTATCAAAAGAAGAAGAGGAACCCAAACCAAGAAAGACAAAGATCTCAAGAAGGAACTTAACCAAAACTTCCACAAAGCTGTTAGAAAGATACAAGCAGAAGTATTACAACAACTTCTGTAAAGACATTGAAGGCAGACAGGAGTTCAAAAAAATCTCTGAACGCAGATTTCAACCTCCAATTTGCATACCAAAAGATGCCGGTAGATAGATAGTGCTATGCAGCTCCTGGGCAGTCTTCAGATGCTGCTCCATGTAAAGTACATTGCAGTAGTCTAGCCAACTGGGAATAAGGACTTGAACCACATTGCCAGTAACAGTGAAATAGTGCATTTCGCTTCTCAGCTTTATAACAATATCCTCATTTGTTCGGAAAAAAATTTTTTATTGACAATAAAGGGTACAAATCTAAATGAGATTACACTGGGGTAAGCGTCTAAGAATTAAATGGAATATACTTTTAAGTCAACGTGTATAATGGTGCATCAGATTTGATAAGCACAGTGATACTTAGCATGAAATTATAAATAGGTTGAGTATAAGTAGAAATAATAAAAAAAACCCACCATTTCACCATCTTTGCACTCAATGTATGATGTATTTTGCTAACTAGTAATTGTGATTGTCATGCTATGCTTATATTCTATGGGAAAGTATTTCCTGCTATAGGAGATGGCATTCTAAATATTATGAATATAATGTTATAATTCAGAAAACTGCCTGGAGCTCAGAACAAATGCTAATTTTTCCTAAGAAATTTTTCTGAATTACAAGAAAAACTAAATCAAATGTAATTAATTAATTATATTAGTTGCACTTTCAGGCATGCCAATGCATGCAACATTAGTTTATTCATAATTAAAATTGTAGCATTTAATCTTCTGGTATTGCAAAATTAATTAGCCCATGATATACTAGGTAGAAAGCAGCAGCAACATTAAAATTTTCCATAGTGGATGTAAGAATTTTAAATAATGAATTTAAATGTGTGCATCTGAGATGTATGTTGCCCATAAAGCTATGGGGACACCGGGGAGGTTTTCATCAAAAATCTACAGGGGATTGCTTTTAATTTTATACAGATAATTTTATTCAGAGGACCAAACAGAGATACAACAATCCACGATCTCTGTCTACAAGGATAAATCTTGCTGACATGCAAACAGAAATTAGACTGAGACCACCTTACCAGGTTTCCCTGTCAGAACTGTGTTCAGCCAATGGATATCCATATGGATCTCTGCAAGAAAACAAAGATACAAGTAAAATGTCTCCAGGTGAGATGATGGATTTAAGTTTGCTTACTTTGGGATAAAGGTAGAGATTGATCTGCTTGATTTACTGCATTCCTTTTGTAAATTTCAGGGCCAACTGCAACATGAGGACTTGGATTTTGAGTGACTTACTCAAGCTCAGATGGGGGGGGGGGAGGGATCCTAAGTTAGTTTATCAGTGCAGCTTGAAGAACTTTTTTTTCTTGATGTCCCAATGAAAAGTTATTGTTTACAAGGATAGTTTCATCACATCGTGAATGATGTGTGTGAGAGAGAGGGAATTAGGGACTTTGAACCATAAAAAGATAAAAATGCTGTCTCCCAGAAAACCATAGATCCGATCAGTCATTTTTCTCCCTAAAATCGGAAGATGAGATTGAATGAAATACCCAATCCCTTGCCAATTGTTTCAGTGACATAATAAAATTCTAGATTAAAAACCATTATAGAACTTGATCAGTCTGTAGTGGTCATCTATAAGAACTCAGTGTTGTAAAGGAGATTGAGAACTAATTTCAAAGCCTATTTTATTATGGTGGTTTTGACAAGTTGAGTTTAGATATATATTTAAATGAGTTGCTGTATTTAAAACTACTCTTCTATCCCAGCAGCTTCTCCCCAATTACATTTTAAGCTGTCCACAACTTAGTTTTTGGCAAAGCAAAATGACACTTGCCTTATAAAGTTTGGAAAGAGCGCTGGCTAGACAGAAGCAGTCCTCTTCTCTAGAGAAATTCCCTTTGTTATTTCTGAGCATTTTCTGACTTTATGAACTACTTTGGAGAGCCTTTTCTATTGCAGCTGTTGAATGCGTACAAGGTAGAATAGCACCCCTCTTTCTACCAATGTTCCAGCTCATTAACTTCATTGTTGGCACCTTTACACTTCGCTGATTTAGACAGAATGATTTACATATGGTTCATTCACTTTATTGTCCCTCTTTCTATGTTGCCTGGACTACGGGGGGGGGGGGTTTGCCCTGTGTGTTTCCCCCCTACATTCCGTTTCTGTCACTTGTAGAATCTCATAATAACACTTGTACACACATTCAGTATGAATTGGCAGTCATTTGTGCATATAGTTGATGTTTCGTGGAAGAGATGAATATCAGCAAAGGTGCTTACAGTCTGTATTCTCTTTGCTCTTTATTTTTGTCCTAGTGATCATGGAGAGAATGGCAAATTTGGAGCTCTTTTGTATCCAAGGAATATAAACTGCCTACTAGACTGTGGGGTCCTTCTCTGAGCTTGGCGGTTTTCTTGCAGACATTTCATTACCAAAGTAGGTAACATCTTCAATAGTTTTATTGGTAGTGAAACGTCTGCAAGAAAACCATCAAACTCAGAGACCCCCCAAGGATCCCACACTTCAGAGCTACAGATATTCCTCTTCTATTGAAATATAAGAGTTTCCAGAATTGCCGTACATCTTTTAGCTTTCCTCTGATTCATTTCACAGCGTCCTGTTTAACAGAGGCCTAAAACCAAACCCATTTTGCAGGACCCCTTTAGGATCAGCATGGCCTGTCATTAGATGGAGATACCCATATAGTTGACTAAGGAATAATTGACTAGATGTGCATAGTAAGCTCATTGGGAAAAAAGCAGGAAATGAGTCCGGTAGTATTCTATATCTTTGGAAATAATGAAAAATATATGCATATGAGATGTCTGTAATCTTCTGTACCCTCTTTCAGAAGTAACGCACATTGGTATATCGATGCCTTCTGGATAAGCATATTTAGCGTGGGCTTTAATCACTCTCTAGACCTGTAACCTGCTTTAACAAAGAAAAAAACCTGAAATGTGAAAAAATATAATTTTAAAAGCCTGATTTACTTAGTCATTGACTAATTGTTACAGTAACTTTATGCCTGTTTTTATTTGTTAATGTACTGCATAGCTTAGGTACATTAGTTTGATACAGATAGTTCTCAACTTAAAATCATTCATTTAGTGACCATTTGAAGTTACCATGGCACTGAAAAAAGTGACTTATGACCATTTTTCACACAGTTTGTAGCATCTCCATGGTCCTGTGATCAACATTTGAATTCACGCCATTGGCATGTATTTATGATGGTTGCAGTGTCCTGGGGTCATGTGATCACCTTTTGCGACCTTCTGACTAGCAAAGTCAATGGAAAAGCCAGATTCACTTAACAACCATGTTGCTGACTTAATAACCACAGTGATTCACTTAACAACTGTGGCAAGATAGGTTGTAAAATGAGGCAAAATTCACTTAACAACTATCTCATTCAGTAATAAAAATTTTTAGTTTGGTTGTGGTCATAAATCGAGAACTACCTGTACATTATTCCACCCTGGAGAAATGAAATTTCTACACAAGGAAAAAAATACATTTTTCGATTGGGGGGAGGCTGCATTTTAATCTGCACAATAATACAGCAATTTCTAATGTGTATTTCCAAGTTGCAAATTGACCACTCATGCCCTCAATTAAGCTGTGTTTTCTCTTTTAAAATATTTTGTCTAGAGCAAAACAAAAACTGAGGAAAAATAGCATTAGCAGGTTTTGCTCAAACATTAAAGAAAGCTTTTAAAATATTTATAGTGTTTTCTTCTTTCTGCTACCAGCTCCTCACCAACGACTGGAACCTGTGACGCTACCGGGAATTGTTTCCTTTCTTCTTAGCCTTTTATGTGCTGCTTTGAATTTAATTCGTGGCTTTCATGCAATAGAGAGTCTTCTACAGGTACGGTTGTAACATTCATAACTTTTAAACAGGAAAAATATTTTGAAGATTAAGGGAGTAACTTCATTTTTTTGAATAATTTAGCAGTGTTTAACAGAGTAAAATCACTCTGGAATAGTAATTGGAAAAGAACATTGTCCTTCTCTATCAGGCAGAGGTTGCATTCCTGAGCTGAAGTGTTTGCCATCTCAGTTTCCTAGTTTCGTGAAAGAACAAGAGAGATTTTTGATGTAGACATGTTACAGGCATAATTCTCTCTTTTTTTCTGTCTCTCTCCCCCTCACCTTCCCTCCGTCCCTCTTCACTCAGCTTTCTTAAAAGGAAATAGAGGCCATAGAGAAATCTGGAATGAACTATGTTAAATGTCTAAGAGCTGCATTCCTTGTTAAATTGTCAAGGGAAGTGGGAACCTGGGTTGCTTGTCTATGTCTCTCACATAAAATAGGTTGAAGCTGATATGTTTTAAGTTTTGTCCTAGCGCATGCTAATATTTGTTGCTGATTAAAAGGGAATTCAGGATGCATTAATCCAGACAGATGTGATATTTCAGACAATTCCTTATGAAGGGATGGAATCACTATATAACCATGGTGAGACTGGGTTCAAAGACTTTTGCACTAAAACATCACATTTGCGCTCTCTCGCTCTGCCTCATTTCCCTCATTCTCTCATTCTGTCTCTCTTGTTCTCTCTCTCTTAGAATGCAGACATGCTACACAAACTCGGTGTACTTTTGAAGATAAGAATGTGTACCTATTGTCCACCTGTTAACAAAGGCGATACCTTGATTGCCGTAGTATTTCTTTGTTCTATTCTACCATGCATATTAAAAAGTTTGATTTCAAAACTGTATTTATCAATTGAGTTAAATTTCTGCCTTTCACATTACCATGAATGAACAGTACACGCTCTAGGCACCATTCCAGTCTTCCTCTGCATTTTTCTCCCTCCCCTGTAACTTGTCCTGAAGACCTCCACATATTCCTGTTTTCTCTCTCTTGCCCTCTCACATGGAGGAACTCCTTTTTCTGGGAAGTAGGCCAACTGTAAACAATTATATATAATCCATTTGTACTGTGTGGTCATATAAAACACATATGGTGGGAAGGCAGGAATTTTGTTCTGGGTTAAACGGTCAAGTCCATTGCAAAACAAATGGAATTCGGATCTTCTGGGTCCAAATCCCCTGCCCGGCATCTTGAGGTGTTCCAAATGACAGAAAAGTGCTGCGTTATTCTTAGCTCTCTTGCCAAAATAATTGAATTTATTCTCTGGGTTCTATGGCTTTTTAGTTTAGAATTTTACTTTGTGAGAGCATAGCACCATCTGCTGGCTATGTTCTATTTTACATGATTCTCATTGAACCAAACTGCTCTGGTTTAAGGCCAAACTAAATGTGGAAACAGCTGATCAACTTATTTAAAGTCAATTGCAGAAATTACTTAAAGTGGTAGCAGGGCTTGTGTCCAGTTCTAAGATTAAAAGGTAAAAATCAGGCAAACTGCTAAATTTCCCATCTCAACCCGGTCTAGACTTTAAATAATCTGTCATGGAAACTTTACTTTTCTCCCAGGCTGTTGATGGAACAGTCTACAGGGAGAGTAGCCATGGATGGGAAATCAATTGACCCTTCTCACCCAAATGTCTAATACAGATCTGGCTGCTGCTAGAGAAGATTTATAAAGAAGGGGCTACCATATTTTATTTTGTCCCTTGGAAGTTCTTTTTATTGACCCACCAGTAAATCCCAGGGAGCAGTCAGTAAATAGAAAGAGAGCACAGATTACTCCTAGTTATTTGTCTAATGTGATCAGCTGGGCAGATATCAGGACCATTTTAATTTCAGTTTCTAATTATAAGGATCCTCACATGACTGTTAAAATGAAGATGGATGATATCCAATTCATGCTTGTGGTTCCTGATTAGGGAAGGAAACTTCTTGTTGTTGTTGAGATGATGATGTGCAAGGATATTGATGCAATTGACCATAGAAGACTGTAAACTTCCAATCTCAATACAGGAAAAACTTGATTGAGTTCTGGAAAAGAGGTTCCAGAATTCCAGTATTTAAGATAGCAGTCTGTCTTTGCATACCATAAAATACATTGATTTGAGAATGCTTATTGTGCCCATTTTTTTCAGAATGAAGAAGATGACTTCAGTTTTGTTATTGCCTTTTTCCTCGGCACAGCAGCTTGTTTATATCAGGTATGTACTTATGTGTTTTTAGATGTTAATAGTTTTGTCACTAGTCACAGCCCAAAACATGTAGTACTCTTAGGACTCCACTGGATTTGGTCATTCTGCCCAGATGCCTGATTAATAAAAAATGGACCAAATT
>JANHFL010005700.1:703936-742589 GCA_032468155.1 Oxyrhabdium leporinum | reverse complement strand
TAACGTAATTCCTTCTATGCTACAAAAAAAGAGTCAAGAAAATCCATGTTAGCCATAATGAATAAATTTCCTAGCAAGCGCACATGCATATTTCAGCTGTCTTGGCAAAATTCCTACTTGCCCCACCCACTCTAAGGCACCAGGGACCAAAAGACTAAATAGGTGACCAGGACATGCAATCACTCAACTGGGATAGGATAACTAGTTCCATGGAGTTTTGGGGGAACTATAAGGTTCAACGAAATTTTTGCATTAATCTCTAGTATTGCAGAAAGTTGTTTTTTTTTAAAGTCACTTAAACCCTCCCTGAACCTAGACACCCCAAAGTGCCAAAGGCAATATTGTGTGGAGCAGGATATTTACATAGCGATTGGTCCTCAGCATGAAAGAGACCATTGTTCTCCTTGAATTTGCTCACCTCATCGAAGTCAGCAATGATTTCATTGAGGAGCCTCAAGCACTCCACCCCTTCATTGTTGGCCTCTAACTCCACATAGAATTCTGAGAAGTTGCTGATGGAAGCAAACATGACAGCCACACATTCACAGGACTGGTAATACAGTTCATCGTTTCTCCGTTCCTGTGCAAGGAAGTGGGCTGCTACGTCCTTTGGCAAGATATTATGGAGAAGCCGTCTGTTGTAGGCCTGAAGCTCCTCCATCTCCTCCTTTTCTTCAGTAGCCTGAAGAGAGAGAGAGAGACAAGGAGGTGGTTGCAAGTTAACTTCATTTATTTGGGAAATGGGCTAGAAATAAATATGCATGGGATCTTAATAGACCGGTGTCAACAGAATCACATTTTATACTTCATTGGGTTCTAATTTTAAGCGTACAAAGAAGGCCTATTACTGAAATTATTAATTCTGTTCTCAAAATTGAACTCTCAAATATTGGTGGAAGCTTTGTTTTGAGTTCTGATTCAGTTTGGTGATCAGAACAATAGGAGTAGAATTCAATGAAGAAGAAATCATCAACAGATGTGTGTAAAAGCAGCAAATTTTCCAAAATTGTTATCCTTGAGATGTGATTTAATCGAGTAAAAGTAATTAGTTTTCGAAAAGGACTCCCACTGAATTACAATAATCTTTCTTTACCCGATTTACAATATTTATGTAACACTTTTTTCCACACAAATGTTCTGCATGGAATATGCTTGTCAGTATTCTTTATCTAAGCTATAGGCCCACTACACTAAGCTGGTGTCGATCAGCCCCCTGTAAATTACATATTACATAGCAAGATATCTGTGATCATGAAATGAAAAAAAAATCCTGTATAAGTTTCCTCTGATCTGAGAATTCTAGTTCTGATTTATGAGCACAGCAGCCCAACAAAATAACAGCATGAGCAGAAATCAAATACTGATCATAAGAAGGTACTCTAACATAATATTAAAGACAGGCATGGAAGAATAAGCACCTGCGGACATACACACCTGAAGCTTCCAAAGGAAATCCAACCTCGCTGTGGATTCCACCTGCTGTGCATGTAGATAGACCGCCAAGACAAAAACAGTGATGACAACAGGAGTTACAATCTTCAAAGCAACCCTGGACACATTGGAAGGACTATACAGGAAACAAAATGCACAAATCTGAAAATTATAATGTAACAGTGACTCAAGCATAAAGAACATAATGCTTCGTATGTTGTCAAATCAAACCTTCCAATATTTTTCATCCCTAGAAATACTCCCAGAGGGTTTGGAGTTCAATTTCTCCATGTTCTGAATGTCCCTTGTTGTGTATTATTATTTATGTATTTGTTCATCTATTTATTGAATTTATTTTCCACCCATCTCATAACCAAATGACTCTGGGCGGCTTCTAGCATTAAAATCCTAACAAATAAATATTGTTAAATTATTTTTTTTTAAAAAAGAAATCCCAATCCAGATCAAATATAGTTAAAAGATGAATAGGTAGGGAGATGGGATTGCTTCTTAATTCAACAACCACCTCCAATGTGATGCTCCCCCATTGGGATCCCAAGCCATCTGGCAGATCCAGGTCTTCAGGCTGCTGTGGAAGGACAGAAGGCTAGGAGCCAATCTCACCTCAGGGGTAAAATGCTCTAAAGGGCAGGACCCACAGGACAGAAGGCCCTAGAATTCCTTGATCAACAAGGCCTGACCAAAGGTCCCCGTTGTTGGTCTGGGTGAGGTGGGCCAGTCCCAGTGGGGTGAGACAGTTCCTCAAGTAACCCATGGACCTATGTCATGCAGGACTTTAACCAAAACTTTGAACCGCAGCCAGTGCAGCTTGTGGAGCAGCTGTGTCATGGGTCATCCTAGGGGCCCCAGGAATTGCCTGTGTTGCCACGCTTTGCACCAGTTGAAGCTTCCAAATGCTCTTCAAGGGTAGACCCATGTAGAGTGCATTGCAATAGCCTAGATGTGAGATGACCAGGACTTGAATGACTGAGTGCAAGGACTCCTGATCCAGGAAAAGATCAGGTGTATTCTGATTTAAAGAGTGAATGCAACCAGCTGCAGTCCAAGTGCAGCATCTTGAGCCAAGGCTACCCTTGGTTCTTCCTTCTGCCACAGATCTGCACCAATACAAGCTTCCACAGAGTCTAGATGAATTCTTGAAAATGCAATTACATCGTCCTTCATTAACTCACCATATTCCATTCTCAGTCTCATTGGAAAACACACTGAAAGAACAAGAAGGACATATTTTAGGCAAAACAAAGAGATCTTTCATTTCTTTTATACATCATTAGTCCCTGTCTGTGGAGATTCTCAGTCATCAGGTCAAAGTTGTCTCAAAGGTGCTTTTTCAAAAGGCAACTGGACACTTTTTTTTTCCTTGAGGAAGAAAAAAGTTTCACTTCTCATCCAAGATGATTCATCAGTTGTGAATGAATCACAACTGATGAAGCCTCTTGGATGAGAAGCGAAAGGTTTTCTTCTTCTTCCTCAAGGAAAAACAGTTGAGTTGCCTTTCAAAAAAGCACCTTTGAGTTCTGAGCCAAGTTAGCCTCATATCTTCTTTCACTAAACTGCTTTATGTTATCCTTGTCTCCCCATTGGGCAGAATGGGATACCCACAATGCCCTGTTCTGAAGTGGAAAAGAAATTTAAACAAAAGGAAGTACAAGAATTGTTCTGAGCTACATGTTCCCTTTTTTTCCCCAGTGAAAAATTTATTTTGCATCAAATAAATGACTATAGCCTGATTACTTATGAGCACTGCATGTATTTCCTAGCTTTAGGAGTGCAGGCACACATGAGCACGCATCTTTCATGTCTGGAATTTAACCAATTCACTCAACAAAACAGCATTCTTTCCCAAGCCCCATCCATCATACACAAAGCCATTTGCAAATTCAACCTACTAACCATCTGGTTGAAACACAGACACCCTATGCAATATTAAAAAAAAAAAGAACATCCCTACGGGAGATGCATTTAGGCAGCAGCATACAATGTTAGTGACTGCTTCCTTCCAAGTCCCATCCCTTTCTCACCCAGCCTCGTACTTCTCAATGACCCAGAGTGAAATGTTCACAACCCACCACCAGCTTCCCAGGGGACATTTAAACATACATGCCCACAAACACTTTTGATATGCATAAGAAATAGTGACACTTCTTACGATCATGGTTGATAAAAAGGTTGAAAATAATTTCAGAAATGTTCCCCTATCTTTGTTTTTCTAGAAAGCATCCAAAGTACCATTTGATTCAATATGAAAATAAATTAAAGAAGCATACATTTAGTACAGAGATTTTTTAATGTGCAATGCTCCATAATAACATTCTTTCAGTTTTTCACTTTGGACACTATGGGGAGCCATAACCACTTCGAAAGAATTTGTTCTATGAGTATGGTTAACATAAGAGGTTTAATCTGTGCCTTTTGGATTTAATTTTGCTTGAAGGGAGGATTTACTGGGAAGGATTAGAAGGAAAATTAGAGAGTTAGACAAGACACTGTATATCTAAATCTGCTTAGACGTTAAGCAAATCTAAAGGTATCCATACATAAATAGGCATAATGTATAGGTTGTGAAATATTACATTGACAAAATCCCTTTTAAGGCCAAAAGTATTTCACTGACTTACTTGGAAAATGTGAATCTTCATATCTACCAAATTGTATTATTTCATTGAGGGGTCCTGGAAGCCTGGCACTCTGACAAATCAGCCATCAATAGACACATAGATGTTAATAACATCTATAGACTGTGCAAAAGAGACAATCAACAAACCCAAAAGAGAACAAAAAGACTCCAGCACCTCTCCACCAGTAATCGGCACCCAGATCGGCATAGATTAACTCCAAAGTTAACTTCAGACCGACAATCAAGTAAGCAATATCCCAATCAAGAAATTGCCAAAGAGCCATCATTAAACAGCCCAACCAAAGAATTTCTAAGACCACCCAGACAGACAGGCAAGTCACCAGAATATAAACTGATAGTAAACAACAATCCTTACTAGCACTGATCATGTTGCCTAGTTATGGTAATGAAACATCTGCAAGAAAACAAGCAAGCTCAGAGAGCACCAAGGACCCCTCGTTTCAGCCCTGAACTACAAATATTCTCCTTTATTGGTATTATGTCATTCAATGGAAGAGTATCTTACAATTACAATTTGCATTCAATGGAAGAATATCTTACAATTATAATTTTCTTCATATTTCAGGAGTAGGAGTTTATACCTTCGTGGAAATTTTACTTATATCTTGTCACAGATTTAAGACGTCATTATAGTAGAAGCAAATAGCTATGTCAGCCCCAAAGGAAGCAAAGGAAATTTGCAATCAAATTAAGGCCATTGTTTTCCTTTCTTGCAGTTCAAATTAATTTTTCAAGTTAAACGTACCTTGTATTTCTATTTAGCTAACATCAAACTGTCCATGTATATAGCCATGCCTAAATCTTGCAGTTGCTTTTCCAGTTACAACTTCAAGTGCTCTGTTGTTCTTGTTGCAACCACAGCTCTATCAATATGGACCAGCCTTTTCTTAGAATCAGATAAGTGGAAGGGGGCATTCAGACACTGAGCCTCTGCTCAGTGTAGGAAAAGAGGCCTACACATTGAGTAAATTTGTACAAGGACAGAAAAAGTGGTATCTTTATGTAGCTAGCATTGCCCATACAGTGGTACCTCGGTACTCATTAATTGGTTCCAGGAGGCACAATGAGTACCAAAAATGATGAGTACCAAACAATTTTTTCCCAGGAAAAATGCAGTGAGGCCCAAGGCAGCTGAAACCGACAAGTTCTAACTTATGCATTCAGTACCAAACAAATGATGAGTACTGGGACAAAACTTTCAGGTCAAAATGCATACCAAATTCGATGAGTTTCAAAGCAGTTGAGTACCAAGGTACCACTGTAGTTTGGTGGATCGGGAATCCATATTAATTCAATTAATTCCACTTCCTTGTTTTCCACATAACCATCATCAGAGTAATAGCAGCAACTTTTCTTTTTCAGAATGAACTTGTAACTAAGTGTGGTAAGACCTCTTTTCTCAAATCTCTGTGAGGGGAGGTAATGATTAGCCCAAAATCACCAAGGAAGCTTCTATAGTTGAGGGTAGAGTAGAATATGCCATTACTAGTACACCTTAACTACTACACCACATTGGATCTCAATAGAAGAACAGGGCTCCCTAAATCTGGAAGCAGGTGCACCTAAGCTTGCTTGACTGTCCTAAAAGTTTCCCACTAACTGTAAATAGTATGCTAAGTAGTGAGTCCTAACTATAATGAGGACCCAGATTGTTGGGGGCAATATGCTGATTCTGTAAACCGCTTAGAGAGGGCTGTAAAGCAATGTGAAGCAGTATATAAGTCTAAGTGCTGTTGCTATTAAAGGAGCTTTCAGAACAAAAGTTAATATGTAGAAAAATGCAGCTCCAACATTTATTTCTTGTGCGTATTTACTTTACCTTATTCCTGACATCTTGATTGTGAGGTGATGCAAGTAATTGCTTCAAAGTGCTCTAATTTAGCCTGCTCAAAATTCCTGGCACTGTAAAATGCCTAAAAGAGGGTTTGTTTTCAGATTACTCCTTTAAACGACTGATTCTAATTTGCCATCAATTTTCTCTTATAAGAAGAGAAAAATCATGTTCAGGTGGACTATCTCAGCAAAGCAATTAAAAACATGACCACCTCACCCCATCCCTTTCTGTGAGTCAGGCCGAGAAAGTTTTTGCTTTCTTATCTTTTTTTGATGCATTACTCATTTACCAAGTTCAATCAAAATGGCTCTTTGGGGTATTTTAAGGGCATTATGAAAATAATAAAACATTACTGGGCTAAATGATATGATAGCAGTGGGGTAGCTAATCACCAAAGGAATCAAAATTCTGCAGAGCAGGAAGCCAGTTCTAATGAGTCACTAGTCAAATTAATGAGTCATTAGCACATCCAGGCAACACACTCCAGTGTGTGTGCTATTTGAAAGTAAGCCCCTCTGTGTCGAAGGAGGCTTCTTCCCAAGAACTGCACATTTAGAAGGCCTCTTTGCGATCACTTAATGTCAACCTTAAAGAAGGCCCAGATTCTCCCAAAGAATTAGATTTTCCACCTCTAGTATCAATGCTGAATTCTTGTACGCCTGGCATTGGAAATTTTGGCTGGTCCGAGTAAGATTTATGGGAACAGGCCTTCCTTTATGGTGCCCTGGGACAAAATCCTGAGACCCAATCCTGCCTAGGCAGAGCTGGTTTGAGGGTGGAATGAGATAGATCCCACTAATCAGCCTCATTCCAAATAACGTCCGGTCGATATTATAGGGAGTAATGGAAATGCAACCATTTTGCAGGGATTCCTGCACCACTGCACCATTAGACATCAGTTGCTGAATTGGATGCTGTGTCAGCTTCATCAAATGTTAGACATGAGGCAGCTGTACTCAACTGTCTGTATATTGACAATAACTTCACCCTAGGACCAGCAGCCATGAAGGTCAAGCAGTATTTAAAAATGTAGGCCACTTAACCATGAATAGTTCATCTTTTGGAGCTTGAGAATTATTCCTTCCTTCCTTCCTTCCTCCATCCCTCCCTCCCTCCCTCCCTCCCTCCCCCTTATCGAAGTAAATATCACTGGCTGGCCACCAAGCCACCACCAGCCTTGTCAAGCTGCTTAAATTTAAATGGGAAGAAATTAATTCTCAAATGAGAAAACAAGCCTTTTGTAGCTAAGCGCTGGAAGCTATCCCACGCATCAATCTTTCATTACTTCACTGAAGAATGGAAGGAATGGTCCTTATTTTTCACAACAGATTCTAATAACATGATTCCTGGAGGCACTTCCAGTCCCAAGGGAGGTCCCCTTTCTGATATCATAGTGGTTCTCAACCTTTTCTTCACCCCTGACCCATTTAAATATCTTTTGTGGCCACAGACAATGGCCACGGATCACCAAGACTTAACTCAAGATTAAAAGCACTAGACTGCATCAAATATTTACGGACCCCGTGACCACATCGCATACCCTCAGGAATCTGTGAACCAAAGGTTAGAACCACTGCAATATCATATACAAGATGGGAAAGGGATTTGTGGCAGGGATTTAAGGCTTGAGAATAATTACTTCTCCTGTTCTGCATCTCTTACATTCGTGTATTTCTCTTCACAGATTTCTTTCTTAGGCCTCCCCATGATACTATGTCCACATAAGGACATGGATGACATTCCCCATGGGGTCATGGGGCTTCCCATCCTTGGGAGGCAAGCATCCTAAGAATCCTTCTGGAGCAGTGCACGATATGATCTCTCTATTGCTCTATCCCCCACCCTTAGTTGGTCTTGGTTTACTGATCTGCGTGGGATGTAGCCTCCCATACATTTTATCCTATGTGCAAAGGCAGAGCCACCTGCAACTTTCTATTCAGGTGGCCGCTGGGATCTCCTTGACCACTTGGGGTTGGCCTATAGCTACTGCAGATTTGCTTGAAAAGCTGCACCTGGCATTTGCCTGTAGATGGATGAGATACCCCTTTGAAAACCAACTGATAAGGTTATAGCCTGCCTGGAATCCATTCAGCAGTACAGAGCTATTCCCTTAGCAAAGCTTTACTGCACAGCTTTCCCAACAGCTCCCCAAGCCAATGATAGCCATAGCTTCAAAAAAACCCAAGGAGCCAGGCTACCACAGTATCCACTTCTTGCTAGCCCAATGGGAACGCCATTCCCTTAGAGCCAGCTGCAATTGTGTCACTCTTGATTCTAGGACCTTTAGGATTTCCCTCTATCCTTTCCATGCTCCCTTCCTTTGCCTCTGCTCCTCAGCCAAGGCTGCCCCAATATCCTGGAGATTCTCAGCATGGTCTGAGGCAAATCAACATTTAACTCCAGGCTGACTATTATACGTTAAAAAAAATAAATACATTCTAAGATACGTGGATTTTTATACACATTTTGTTTTTAAAAGTGGAAAGTGTTCAGTCATACATGTCAAATGAAGTGGTCCAATCCAGATTAAAATATATCAATTTACATGATTGTTCAGGAAAATTTCACACCACCAACCCTGGCCACTTTCCCCCCTCCCCTGGACTCTTTATGTTTACCTACATGGCGTTGGCTGTAACCAGAAGGTCTGCATTATCAAAGAGAGTAAGTCCTGGAACTTCCACAATGAGGACATATATAAATTCAATAATCAACATCAAAATGAGTTTCCCGATGCAGCTGATCTGAAGGAACACGGAGCAGGCCAGGAGAGTTAGTAAAACACTGTAGGTAAAGTACTGTGGGGGGTGGGGGAGGAGGGGAATGAAAACAAGAACAAGAGACAGGAAAAAAATCAATAAACTAAAGCTCAGCTTAGCGGATTTACAAAACAATGTTAAAAAGGAATAATATCTTAGTTGCAAATTAAGACTCGTCAGTTTCAAGGGTCTCCATCCTGAGGCCAGCGCAGGCTAACAAACTTTCTTTCCAGGAGACTGTGCAACCTCTGATCAAATCACCAGACTTGTAAGACGCTTCCCTGACAACTCAGTGATCATGGAGCTCATTCTCCCCACTTGCCCCCATACCCCATTCTATAAACAGATGGCAAGGCATCAGCTTCCAGCACATTCAGTCGGATAGCTGACAAACGGTGCTGACGGTACACAGAATACGGTGCCTTTTTCTTTTTGCCATTGCTAATGGAGGAACTGACACTAAGATTGTTTTTGAAATGATTTCTAAAACTAAATCACATTTTACAACTGCAAATGACCACACAGGCAAATAGAACATAAGCACATTTTAGGCCCCAGGGGAAAAAAAAAAACCCAACCTAATGAGTTTAGAGGTTTATTTAATCTTTTTTTTTTTCCAGGCCAAAGTACTCTCCAATGATATGCAGTATTAGGCCGAATTCCTAGTGATATAAAGAAGTATCAGATACATTCTTCGCTGTCAGAAAAGAGGCATTTCTTTTAAAAGTTTACCCTCCAGCTCTTTGTGATGTGTACGTGTGTCAGTACACATATGCATGTGTTTGTGTATTCATACATGCATGTACATCAGGTCTCTCTGCAGCATGCAGGAACACAAATGTGTCCGCAGCTCCTTAAAGCAGGGTGTTGGGAGTTGAAGGCAACAGTTGCTTTGCATTGCCTGTAGATGCAAATGTGGCACCTCTATGAAGCTCCTTGAAGCAACTATGACTTCTGCTGGGGTTATAGAGCAGTTGCAGAAGGCCCACTTACAGTCCCCAGAAAAAAAAAAGTAGTTGTGCTACATTTTTGTCCCTCCATGCTTTGAAGCAACTGCTCTGCAATTCCTTCAATAACTTTTTCCGGGATTGTGTGGAACCTGCAGAGGTCCCTAAAATACCTTCAACAAGCATGCAATAGACTGGAGTCTTTTTAAGTTGGGCAGATTTAAGCTGCAATTCTGTACATATCTTTGCATACATACCCTTATTCTTTGTGGTGGGACTAATGCTCAAGTAAGTGTTTGGAGAGCTGCAATATTTTTATCATAGGAGAGGGTCTACAGAGGCCTTGCTGAATCTCCCCTCCCATGATGAGCTCCGCCCTCTATCCCCAACTACAATTTCTGCAGGCTGAGATACATAGAAAAACCTCTACACAGTTCAAAAGCAAAAGGACACCGCTTTAAGGGTGCGGAATGGGGCTGCCTAGCGATTGTGTTCTTGAAAGTTACTCAATAAGCTCATCTTGCAATATGAATGCATTTAAGTTTATATAAAAGGGTATGTGTCCTACTACTTAGAAAGCTCCCAGTTCATTGCCTAGAAAGCGGCAATTCGGAAGGGAGCTACGCTAATGTTTTCCCTGTGGTGTCCTAATTTTACAAGGCAAAGTCTGATTACATGCGGGAACTTTCTGAAATAAGATTATTCACTCCTCAGCCTGAAGGAGATTTCATGACTTCATTGTATGGAACATGAAAAATTCTTCCTAAAGGTCATACAGAGGGATTAAGAGCTGAGTGGCAGATGAACGTACAAAAACCCAAGCTCTGTTTCAATGAAGGATTCTACAGAGCAGATGATGCCATTTTAGTAGACTGTATTGATAAAAGCTGAGAGAAAAACCAACATAATAATAAACCCCCCAACAGGATGTTATGCCATTTTTACCTAAAACAAAGGCACCCGCATTACAGCACAAAGCAAATACCTCTGGAAAGTTACAGTTTGGCTGGGAAGTAGCACAGAATCCTTCTGTGGTTTCCAGAGTATAATTGGAACCGCCAATGTGACACAAATTCACCTCAGGGGGAGTGAGATTATACTCTGCAGCTATACAGTCGCGAAGGTCCATAGTACTACAGGTGAACTGGTGGGAAACAAGAGATAAACATCAAACAAAGACAAATCCAAAGAGAAAACTAACCAAAGTGGCATTCTTTGCACCTCACAGTGTATACATGTCTTCGGGGGTAGTTCTTTATACCAATGAACACGAGATGGAGAGTTTTCCTATAGTGTTAAAACCTAGGGTCCTCCATTGAAGATAAATTGTGGAGAGCTTACGAACAAACAAAAGGAAGTATTTCCTTCCACACCACGTGGTCAGATGGTATATAAAGGTGACACTTTATATGGTTTTAAACAGGGGCTAGAGAAGTTTACGGAGGATCGATACATATCCACAAGTTTTTAAGGAAATATTCTTCTAAAATCAAATTACATGCCAGTTACAAAACAGACAGAATAGCCGGTGTGTATAGTGGTATACTCTAACAAACAGTTTGGGGCAAGGAAGGGAGGTATGTAGAAAGTAAAATTTAATTTTTCTTTATTTAATATTAAATCTAATCAAATTAAATACACTGTGTACAATGATTCTATATTTTTTTATATTAATAATTGCCAATTATCAAGCACCATTCTTAAAGACTCTGAGGCCTTGCTCTTCAGCTTCTGCAGCAGTAATAATTCACACTAAAGCTCAATCACAAAAGGGAAACGTAACATACCATATTGACAAAGGCTGAGAGGAAAACTAACACAATAGTGAAGACCCCAACTAGGGTGTTATTGGTCCTGGACTGAACAATCTTCCGTGAAAGAGTCTGGAGTGGACCTGGAAACAGCTGTATGGAAGGAGAAAATAAGATATTTAAAAGTATGATTTTGTACAAATATATGGCATGCTGAAATGCTACAGGCATTAATATTTAATTGCCCAAGAATGAATTAATGGCCAACTGTCTCTCCCCATATCCATGTAATTTTTGCAATGGGAATATACAATTTCTGAATAACTTGTTATATTGACTTCATTCTCCCTTGTAGTTATAATAGATTTGAGGTGAATGGCATCCAAAATTAGGAATGTTTTATGATCAGATCCACCCTTGTTTTCACTATGTGATCCGGGAAAGATGTATCAACTTGAATGTGCTAACAAAATCTTCAGCATTCTGTTCTGTTTCTAAACTGTAAACTATTTAGACTTTTCTTATATAAAAAGGGTTAAGGGAAATCAAGGTTTGGTGGACAAGAAATGCAAACAAAATAGTCAATTGATGATATGGATGCTGACAAATAAAAATGCCCTGAAACCTCAGAAATATGTTTGGCATCGAACAAGCAAACTACAATTAAATCTGATCATCCTAAAAATCGATGGAAACATTATCAAAGATACAACAGTGGCCCGATAGTTATCAATGCTATCTTGAATAAATAAAGTTCAAAGAACATGGACAAATGAATTTGCTGAAGTTCTTATCCTGGCCTAGACAGCTCTTTTTTCCTTTGTTTCTTCCTCTTCCTCTTCCCCACTTCTCTCTTTCTCTTACTATCACTAGGTTTTTGTTTGGTGTTAAGCGGTTTTTCCCCTTCAACTCTCCCACACACATTTTTAATGTCACAAATCCATGGAGACCAAACAGATACTTTAGGCTCAGAATGTAAATGCAGAAATTCTATAGAAGTTAAAAGCCTCCCTGCTGGGTGTTAATTTCAGCTCATCATAGTCCTCTCCTTTGCCATTCCTAGAGAAAACCCCGGAAACAAAAGAGAAATAGCAACTCCCATATCCATCACTATTATTTCATCAACTAGCTGCTAGGCATTGGGTTGTTGTTTTTTTTTAAAAAAGGGGGGGGAGAACCAATTAGTCTTTTAGCAATGACTAACCCATCAATCTCCCCCTTTTTGCACTTAGAGAAGGACTTTCACTTCCTTCAAACACAAACATAATTATGAAACTCTTTGATGATAGGAAACATGGATTTGCTGGCAACTCTTACAAAAAAAAAAAGGGGGGGGGAACAATCCACGACAATGTTGATTATTTTTAAGTTGCTACTCTCCCCAGCACCAAATACAAAGAATTTCTCTGCGTTTTCTAGCATAGGCAAAGGAATAGATTGGAAAGGAGGAGACATTAAAAGAATGTGATATAAGACACAGCAAAATGCAGTATCATATTGTTAATGGTGAAGATGAAGATGATGATATTAGAAACAGCAACAACATTTGACAATGCTCTTGTGGTTAAACTAAGAGTATAGCACAACAGCAGCTCTTACTGTTATGAATGAATCACAGTGAAATGCCACTCCATTTTATATTGGCAGAAATAAATTATGCACCGCACTGAAAACAAAATTACAGGTAATCCTCGACATACGATCATTTGTTTAGAAACCGTTCAAAGTTAAGGCAGTGCTGAAAAAAGTCAGTTCCTCGTACTTATGACCATCACCCTCCCCGTATTCATGTGATCTCAATTTGGGCAAACGACTCACAGGTAGGACCCACTGCCATGTCCTGTGGTCAAGTGATTGTGATTTGTGACTTTGTTTTTTGTTTTGTTTTTATTTCTGGCAAAAAGTTGCCATTTGGAAGAATGGGTTTACATTTACAACCCGTTCAAACCCATACAAATGGGTTTGCTTAATGACTTTGGTGAGTGATTCACTTAACAACCATGGTAAAAAGGTCGCAAAATTGTGTCTGATTTGATTTACAACTGCAATGATCTATGATGGAAATTCCGGTCCCACCTGCAGTCATAAGTCAAGGCCCCTTGTATTATCAGCACTTCTTATAAGTACTGATACCTCCCTTAAATCCAAGAGCATTTTTTAAAGCCGCATAGGTAAGTCTTCCCCAATCTGGCTGCCTCTAGATGTCTTGGACTCCAACGGCAGCGTTCTCAAACTGCATGATGTGGAAAGGACTGCTCTTTAGACTACCAATGAACTCTGAAACAAGTCAAATATGAAATACAGGTAGTCCTTGACTTACGACAATTCATTTAGTGACCATTCGAAGTTACAATGGCACGGAAAAAAAGTGACTTATGACCATTTTTCACAGTTACGGCCATTGCAGCATCTCCATGGTCAAGTGATCAAAATCCTGAAGCTTGGCAACTGGCTCAAATTTATCAAAGCTGTAGTATCCTGATATCGTGTGATCCCCCTTTGTGACCTTCAGACAAGGAAAGTCAATGGGGAAGCCAGATTCACTTATCAACTGGGTTACAGAATTAACAACTGCAGAGATTCATTTAACGACTGTGGCAAGGAAGGCCATAAAATGGGGCAAAACTCACTTAACAACTGTCTCGCTTAGCAACAGAAACGTTGGACTCAATTGCGATCATAAGTTGAGGATTACCTGTAGTGGATTTTTTAAAAAATAAAAAAAATAAATGGTGATATATTTATGATTCGTGCTGACTGATGGACATTTGAAAACATAATATTTTAAACCAGTGGTGGGCTGCAACCGGGTCACCTATCACACCCAGCCCCTCCTCCCAGCCACTTGCCTCAAAGGAAGAGGCAGGATTCAGCCGGTTGATGCTAATCCCACCACTGGTTGGCCGCACCCCCGTCCGTTTTTCAGCCTGTTTTTTGGCCGTTTTTGGCACCAAAAAAATGGCCTGAAAAGGGCCCCAGAACAGTCTGAAAAAATAGACCAATTTTGGGCCATATTCAGGCTGTTTTGGGGCCATTTTTGGTCATTTTTCACCCAAAAGCCAGACCAGAAAACAACCTAAAAGTGGCCTAAAAACTGGCAAAAAAATGGGCTGGGGTGGGCCAACCAGCGGTGTGATTTGCCAGTTCGCCAAACTATGCCTAATCTTAACTACCGGCTCATTAGAACCGGTGTGAACCGGCATCAGCCCACCTCTGCTTTAAACCTGGAACAGAGATCACACTTTTATATCTGTCCAAGAACCTAACTGCCTGTCATTTGATCATTTGGTAATATTTTTTTTTTCAAAACTGTGTAATTGAATAAAATAGGCTATATAGGAAGTATAAAAACCAAGTCTTCATATCCATGAAGGAGAAATATAATTTCATGAAGCAGTAGACCTTGCAGAGAACAATCATAATTTAGGATGGAACTGTTTAATGGAAAAGGTTAAAAGGCCATCAATGCGTTCCAAGGTTTGGCACCGATGGATTCAAAGATATGGAAAAATATGCAAGAAGAAAAGAAAAGCAAAGGACCACAAAGGTGGTAAAAAGTTTTTTAAAAAAGTTTTGCAAGAATGGGGCAGGGAAAATGGGTGGTTGTTTCAGAAATGCAGGAGTTGATTCAGAGCGGGTCACCATCGGGACTGTACATCAAAATGCTTTTGGATAACAGTTCAGAGTCTAAGCATTTAAGTTAACATGCCAAGGAGCTGGAAAATTCATGATTTCAACTGCTAGATTTGTCACCGGGTCTTTCATTAGCCAATGTTAGGCAAAGTTAACCGTTTCTTACTGACTTTTTTCTCCTTGTAAAGAAAATCAGAATATTTGTGTTCTGGCTGTGTTTCGTACAACAGACAAAAGGGGAAGGGACTGATGGGATATATCAAAGATATACGGCGCCCCAGGCTGTATTGACTGGGCATCATCAGATGGAAAGATTTGTATTTTTGGAACGCTTTGGAAGGAAAGGTAGCTTTAGTGACCTTCAGGCTAAAGTCAACTGCCTACTTGGCTTTAGCCCGAAGTCTGTCATGCTGTTGGATGATACATGGACATATATATCTATTTATTGCTTGTGTAAACATACAATTTTGTGCTTTATCAAACCAACCAAATGTATGTTTGCATACAACAATGATAATAATGTGATATAAAATTTTAAAGACTTGGAAATCTGTATTATACATAAAACAATTCCCCCAAATTTGATCAAATTGCTTTATTAAAGCTTTCTTTCTGGAAGTTCAGTTAAAAAAAAGTAAAATGTTAGTAAACAACGCATAACAGCAATGGTGCAAACCAGAAATTTATCTTGCCAATACTGTATATTTATGTTGGCCGTTCCCCATGCACAGTTCTAAGTATCCTGATAAATGCCAAATGTAAGCAAGAAAAGAAATTATTGAAACACAATCTTTCCTCTGAAATTATATTAAAAATCCTATGGATTTCAGCCCCAAATATGGCAACGGTAGAACAATACCAAGCCATGTGAAATGATGTACCAATAAGATGGACATTGCTTCTAACCTATCAGACGTTCACTGAAAAAATACTGTTCTCATATTTGAGGAACAGTATTTTCTATGGTCTTCATCTCATTTTAAGATCAAACGAAATTTCCAATTTTAAAATCAACCATCTACTAATTTACAAGTATGGGACATATAATCTATCACTTTAATATTTTCTTGTTTCAGAACATAACTTTCAATCCACAAAATCCATCTGAAAAACTGCTGCTGAGTTGTGATGGAAAATTTATTAAGTATTTAGGGAGTAATAATATTAACATATTTAATTAATTAAATTATGTTTAAAATTAATCAAAATTTAACTGTTGACTTCCTTCACCATTTTCCTCTTGTTTGAAATATGGCTCCTAATATGTTACTCTCTAGTGTAGCCCTTTTCCACCCAAACTCTTGCTTTAGAGTTTTAAGGATAAGTAATTAAATCAGTGCATCAGGAATCAACTTACCTTTACACAGGAGTAAATGACTGAAACAAACACTAGTGTGGTCAATATCACAAAACAGGATAGGTAAAACGCCAGCATGAACACTGAGCTGAAACCAGAAAACAAAGTCAGGTGGGTCTACAGCTTGCATTATCCATAAATCATACCAAATCTCTATTATCATCCTAGATCAGCATAAGGTGGTTGGGGTACAATCAATTAAATAGCACAGAAGATACATTAGAGCAGTGATGGCTAACCTTTTCTGGACCGAGTGCCCAAAGGGCGTACGGGTGGGTGCGAATGCACGGGTGCCCGAATCCCCCAAATGCAATGTGTGGCCCCGTGCATGCGACCCCCCTGCATGCGCCCTGCCCCCTGCGCATGCATGTGCAAACCACCCCCGCACGCACACCATTCCCCACACATGCATGCATGACCACCATGCACACGCCCCACCCCCCCACACCTGCGTGGCCGAGACCCGAAGGCCAGCTGGCCGGCAGGAGGCACACACACATGCGTATAGGAGCTGAACTGGGGCGATGGCTTGCGTGCCATCAGAGAGGCGCTGCATGCCACCTCTGGCATGTGCGCCATAGGTTCGCCATCATGGCATTGGAGACTAAAAATACGAAAAAATAAATAAAAATGCAAAAAAACAAAACGTATTAAAACAGAAAACGTATGTATACATGTTTGTCTAAAAGGTATCTAAAAGGAAGGGTGGGAGCATTAGAAGGGTAAGGAAGCATAAAAAGTTCAAATTACATAGTACTCTAATAGGCAAACTAGGTGCTCATTAAATTAAATTTGATGGCACAGGTCATCATCCAATGAATTTTGAGAACTGCTATGCAGAACCTGGCAACAATGCATGTGAGCAGCAGGGAGATGTGGAATTGTCCTGGGTGCCCTGGATATTTATGCAGTAATGGTGAGATGAGACTAGTATGGCTATCTCTATAATATAGGCATCTGTTATTTCTGTGTTTTCCGAATCACATGAGCATTGTATTTTCAGGTAAGGAATTTTCTTGTATCAGCCTTCATGGACAACTGCATTATATCATGCCAGGGTACCAGTCCTCCAGTTTAGATATATAGGAGAGGCAGAATCTCTCTTGGATTCCCTGGCAACAAAGGTTAGATCCAATTGGCACTCTGTATCTGCTACATACTGTTTAATGAATGCTTTGGCCTGAGCAGAAGACCTCTCGAGAAACCCAAGGATGAAATTTTATTTGCCACTGCCTGATTTCCACATGGATTGAAAATCATCACTCATTGTTAGTGGGGCAAGGCCAAGGGGGAAAGGGGACCAATGGCTGAGTATAGTCACCCACTCTCTCACCTCTATTTTCATGTTTCTAGTTGCAAGGTGGCATTAGACACACAAGTTGAGACTTGAAAATTTCAATTATACAAGTTCTAATGGTGTAAAATTGGAGAAGGGGGCCTAGCTGGGTACTATACAGAAGTTGTATTACTGACGTGGATTCAAATAATTTGAGTGTTGCAGGTATATAGAATACTTTATTTGGCCAAGTGTGATTAGACCAACAAGGAGTTTATCTCCAGTGCAGAAACTCTCACTGTACATGCAAAACAACAAAGTAATAATAATCATAATAATGATAGCAATAAGAGAGGAGGGCAGAGGAGATGAGAAGGATAACAATAATACTGTGGTGGCCATATTTTGTCCTACAGAATTAAAGGGTAGCAGATGAGCTCCTCTGTGCATTTTCAGCAACGTACTCCATATGGCCTTCCTACTGCTGACAGACTAGCCCAGGTATCTGAAAGAGGAGACCTGCTTGATTTTGTGCCCATTTAAGCTCCAAGAGTGGCTCTTGGAGCTTTTGGCAAATGCCATGATTTTAGTTTTCAGAAAACTGAGTTCTAGCTGGTTCTCCTTGCAATGCAGTGTTAGTGCTCTCAGTGCTTCTTTTTAATAGGTGTTTTTGAAAGTGTTACAGCTTTTGGGTTGCCCCCCTCGCTTCTCTTGGTCAAAATCTTTTTTTCTATCCGTCTTCATGCATGCTCTCTAATCTATTTCCATTAGCCCAATCTTCTCTATCACTCTTAGCTTTACTCAGCACTCAAGTTTCTTCAGAACCGCATTATGTTTATAGGCTCAGGAATGTGGAGTTCTTCGTGCTCTCTGAGCTTGGTTGTTTTCTTCCAGATGTTTCATTTTCCAATGATCAAGCTCAGACATCACGAAGAACTCCACCGTTCAACTCTAAGCTACAAATGTTATCCCGTATTAGTAAAGTTCAGAGAAAAATGGCCTTCTTTAATAACCCGCCTCTTGTTTAATCTCATGCAATGACTTGGATACTGATCAAACAAAATTTTCTACCACAAAGCAGGACAAAAAGGGACTATTCAAAATAATGTTTTATGCCTCTGCGCCCAACAAATCCAACACTGTTTCTAGTTCCTGTTTTGAATTCTCCAATGTACACTTGAAGCCCACATTCACGTCGATCTACAATTCCTTGCTTTACCAGAAGTTCCATTGTAGTGATGGGATGGGAGATTTTCTACTACAAGTTCACCCTCAAAACATTTTCAAAGAAGGACCGCTTGGGAAACTAAGTTGGGAAAAAAAGTATTTCAGACTTTCTCTGTGATAGAGTCCGCACACCCTCTCCCCCAAGCAATTGCTTTCCTCTGGTATCCTCAATTTCCGTGAGATACGAATAGCATCTTTATAATTTAGATAACAGCTGCGCCTTCAAAAGAGCTTCTTTAGCAGAGCTCAGCTAGGTGCAGCAATCTTCAGTTTAAAAGAGAAACAAAGGGGATTTGATCCAAAGAGTTGGTAAGGGAAAAACTTTCACATAAATTCTGTAATGTAATTAAGAGAATGGTAAAACTCATTTGCTGGATGTCTTAATCAGCAAGAATCAGGTGGGAACGTCAATACCACTCTCCTTGGTGTTTTATAAAAGCTTTCCATTCAAAGGTGTCTGGAGCAAGAAGCAAACCAGGGGTACGAAGCCCTTCAGTTGCTGCTGAACTATAATGACCCATAAGCCCCAGCAGTTGATAAATGGCAGGGGATACTAAGGATAATAATTCAACAACACATTTTGAAGTATCGTAGAGGCAAGAAACCTGCCTTTATATATCCCATTCGACAATACTTTATTGCAGTATCTTGCTGGTATCGTGTACAAATTCTTTATAGCACATGCAATATTGGGTAAGCTGTCAATATTCCTATTTCTCCATCATTCCTCCTTGTCTCCCTACTCTGAAAAAATGCCTGTAGAAAGTCAAAAGGACACCACAGCAAAGGCACGATATGGTTGTGTGCCACCAGCTGCCTTCAGAGGCATTTCTAATGGCCGCTGGAGCCAAACTATATTTAGATCTTTATTTAGTGTTATCTGCCATTTCAGTTTTGACCATCATTACCATATATGAGTGTACATTTTATCTTGACAATTTTTCTGACTTATTATGTATAAAATCCACAAACCGAGCAGACTTGCATTCCTTCTGCCATGCAACCTCATCCATAATTCAACTACAATGATTATCAAGCTCAGGAACATTAAGGCTGACCTCGTGAAAGCCAGCAGGGTTTCAAACTCTTTTTTGACTACAAAGAGCACTTCCACTAGCTAATTTATTCACCACTTTCCTGGCATTCCTGCTGATTATAATGGGATGATCATGGCAAAATTTGCAAGAAAAAAAAACCCCCCATTAAATTTCAAAGACCCCTTCAAAGCATATTCAGTGCCATAAAACATCTATCCCCCTATCAGATGAGCAACACAATCAATCCTATAAACCATTTTGGGAGTACTGCATGTTGTGCCCACGATCCCCTCCTTATTCCTTCACTACTTAGAGAATATCAGAGTTTCTAAAAGCAACATTTTATGTTGCATCTGACCTGATATTTTATGGCTGAAATATTGCTTGCAATAAAGATATAAAGCCAAGAATTTTCCCCTAAGAATATAAAACAGACAAAAAGGAAAATGTAGGTTAAAAAAAAATCTTTCTGGAAAAACCCTACTTTATTGGGCAGAGACGCTTCGTCTAAACAGGGCTCTTACCAAAGATGATAATGTTGCCATTTGTTCTCATCTGCTTTTAGAGACCTTTTGTATTAATTTAATGATTACACATAACCTACTGATTTTGGGGAGTGTAGCTCATAGAACAGAAAATAGAGTTGGGAGGGGCCTCAGAGGTCTTCTAGTCCAATCCCCTGCTCAAGGAGGAGACCCTATACCATTTCAGGCAAATGGTTGTCCAGTCTCTTTTTGAAAGCCATTAGTGACCCACAACCACTGAAGGCAAGCTCTCTTTAGTTCTAAGTTGCTTCTCTCCTCGGTTAGTTTCCAACCATTGTTTCTTGTCTTGCCTTTTGGTGCTTTGGAAAATAGTTAGACCTCTCTCATCTTTGTAGGAGCCCCTCAAATATTGGAATATGCTATCATGCCACCCCAGTCCTTCTTTATCAAGTTCCATCAAGCTCTATCAAAAAGAACACCTGTCAGTGTAACAAACCACAGCTCCTAGACATGCCAAGTAGAAATCAAGATGGTAGCATGGGTATAAAACCAGTGCCAGTTTATATGGTAGAATGCAGCTGAAGAATCTTTTCCAGTGATTTAACATTCCCCAAATTCTTAGCCAACTTAGTCAGCACTTTGTACCACTTGAAGGTAGGGAGAAGTCTACGTACACCTCCCTGCCTGCTTGTCTGTCTCTCTTCAAAATCTTTTTGACTTCTGGTGCCTATCTTTTATCAGGGTTAAATCACATAATGATCAGCTGTAAGCTGAGGGTGTATACTGGTCTATCATCTGATTTTTTTTAATATAAATGATGCTGCTCTTCAATGGGTAGATGGCTTAGACATTGGTACTTGAACATAGATCTTTTTAACATTTATATTTTATTGTGTTTTACTATTCCAGATGTAATGTTAATATATATATTGCTAGTCCGTGTATGTACACTAAATGAAATAAATAAATCAGGGTTAAATTTCAATTCCTTCAAAATAACTATTGATATCATTAAAGTATGGCTCTGGTTTCAAACATCTTTTGTTGCTGTTGTTGTTCAGCCACTCAGCTGAAGTCCTGCTCTAAAGGACCTGCTTGAAGGTTGCAGAAACAGAGCTGGTTTGGGTTTGCAGTGCTGTAGATAGTGACTCTAAAGCAGCTTCCCTGATCAGATGCCTAATAAAATGCCCTACATCTCTTGTAAATTCCACCCAACTTCACTGATGCAGTTCCAATTCTTTTTTTAGGAAACCGGGACAACTCGTATAGTGGGTTTTTAAGTAGGTTGGCCTTGCCTCCTCCCTAGGGCTGAGAGAGAACGACTGGCTCAAGGCTATCGAAAGTGGGACTGAACTCACAGTCTTTCAGTTTATAGCCTACTTTCTTAACCACTACACCAAACTGGTTCTTATTTACCATGATTACTTCCATTTATTTAATATTTTTCATCATCTAGAAAAGGGGCGTCAAACTGACATCCTCACTGTGGTGTCACGTGATGTATCGGGACTTTTTCCCCTTTCGCTAAACTGGCCATGGGCATGGCCAACGCGTGAAGCATCCCTCCTGCGGCCCGAGAGTTGACAGCCCTCATCTAGATTAAAATCATGGGTTGAAGGCAACTTTTATAGGCCTCTGGATTAAGCCCAGGGCTTTGCAGAGTTGTAGGGTTATGTAGAATATGTAATCTTCTGCATAACCATACGGAGGTACAGCTTCAAGTCCAACTCACACTTAATCTATATAATCTTTTTTAGCTCAACACCCCTTAAACATGGTTTTGTTACCTATTAATAAATATATACTTATTCTATTTCCATGAATATGTCTTGTATCTTAATAATTATATAAATTAATATATTAGTTTACAACTGTAATCTGCAATCTTATACTTTTATGAAACTTCTTGTGATTTTATTTATTGTCTGAGATAAAATGGCCATGTCAATGTGTTTCTGTTATAGTTATTTATAAAATGTATTGACTGTCCATCTTATCACAGGGTAAGATGCTATTTTACACAAGGGTTAATATTAATACATTAACATCCAGAAACACAAAAGGGAGTTACAAACACATTTCTACTTTGTTTTGTTTTGTTTTTTGACAAAATGGGTTCTCCAAACCTTATCTCAGCAAGGACATATTTCCAGGGCTGCATAAGATGGTTGGGAGCAATCAGAAGCAAAATAGCGAATGTTCTTGTTTTTGTGATTCCCGGGGCAGTTTTTATGAAAGTGGCAAATCCCGTGAAATTCCTCATTCAATGAAAATTACATATCTGTGATATAAAGATTCCAAGATGCTGAACTCATCTAGAAGGAAACACTTTAATCCCTTTTAATCATATATTCAGTGCAGAGATCAGGCTGACTTTAGCTGCAAGCTTCACGTGGGTTTATGTTAAGTTTTCCTAGATGAAGCCATCTAAAATGTAAATGATGCAGCTTTGATTACTGCTGCTTTTTGAACCAGTTCTGCCTTTTGTGCTCTAGCACAAAGTTGGTGAAGATGCTATCCCTCACCATTAACATTTTTCTTCATTTCGGATCCTACTTTCCTACTGCCCTAGCTTAAAAAGGCAAGATAAAGCAGGGTCACTACAATGTTGGCATAACCCTGAATGTTCCCTAATTCATGACTTCTTGTTTTCAGAAGCTCTTCTTTGATTTCCAGTTTGAAGTACAAAACATCCCTATTATTTATAGCAGTTCCACCCAAACTGAAGTTCTCAAGATTCTGTGCCTCTAGTTGAGGTGACTTACCCACAGCTTTTGCCACATGTATTCAAAATATAGAGATTAATGTGTACAGGAGGCTTCTTGAGAATATATCTTGCATAGGTAACAGGACTGAAACTGTTCTGAACAGCAGTTGAGCAAAAGTTCCAAAGTTCAACTTTTAAAACTCTTTGTATCAATTAAACATTTCCAAATGGGAAGATTCTTAAAGATTCTACCTATCTGTGATTTATTCCTACTTTAATAATTCTTATAATTTATCATTTACAATTCTTGTTTTAAAATGAAAGCTTCCCTTTTATATCAGAGATGAAATCTAGCCGGTTTGGACCGGTTCGGGCATGCCAGTGTCAGAAATTTTGAGTAGTTCGACAAACTGGCAACTCTGGCTGGTCCCACCCCCACCCACCGTCTGGCTCTCCCCGCTGCTCTCCCCATCTGCTCGCTTGCCCCATCCTGCCCTATATATCTCACCTTCGCCACACAGACCAGCTAATCTCTGTGCCTCACCTCTGGTCTGCGCATCGCCTGCTCTTCTCTCCAAAGGTAAGCATGCCACCCACTTGCCCTTCGCCTTGGGTTGGGGCCCAGGGAAGCGCCATTCCCCAGCTCCGGCCTTCCACCATCCGGAGCCTCCACCTGATCGCCCTTCACCTAGGCCAGGTCGGGGAACGCGCCATTCCCTGACTCCAGCCTTGCTCCGGACAGAGCCTCCACCCGCATGCTGCCAACCCCCTCTGGCCTCAAACTATGGCCTCCAGGGCTGAAGCAATTTATTTGGCCTGTGGCCTGCCGCGCTATGCCGAAAGGCTGAGGGCCCCCCGCAGCAGTTTGGGAGCGGACGGGATGGTTCTTCTTACCTTTAAGAAGATCCATCCAGAAAGCACTGCAGTGGAGATCTTGCAGCTGCTTCTTCTATCCCTTGCTGAGCCTCACTCACTCGCGGAGATGCTCCATGTGCTCTCAGTGTCAGCAGCTGCTTCTCTCCACTGCTGCTTTTTCTGGGAGAGCGACTTGTGCAATTTAGCAGCCGTGAGCCGCCGCTTTGGGTCCTCTAAGTCCCATCCGGAAAGCACTGCGGCTGAGAGAAACAGCATTCAACATCACTGCTTCTCTGTGCCACAGACCTGTCCAGATGGAACTTAGAGGAAAGAGGCGGCTCACAGCTGCTAAATTGCACAAGATGCTCTCCCAGCAAGTTCAGCAGTGCCGTAGAGAGAAGCAGCCGCTGTCCCAGAGAGCAGAGATGGAGCGGAGCAGGCCCTGAAAGGCTGCTCGGTCGAGCCACGCTACATGGCTGAAGCCATGTGCATGTGCGGAAGCCCCATCGCGCGCATGTGCAGAAGCCTCGCCGCACACATGCACGGAAGCCTCGCCGTGTACATACACGGAAGTCTCGCTGCCCTACCTTGCCGTGAGTGATGTCGAGTTGGCCACGCCTACTCAGTCACATGACCCCATGCCCACCAAGACATGCCCACAGAACTGGTGGTGGTAAAGTTTAGATTCCACCACTGTTCTATATACATATTATATGCTAAAATTGTGAGATATCGTGCTGCTCATTTTGGACAATTGTGCCACTGAGATTTAGTACAAATGGAGGTTTCAAGAACCATAAAAACAGTTTAAGGGACACCAGTTACTACTTGATCTTGCTTTAGTGCAATAAAGCTAAACACAGAGAGACAGTAGATAGATATTAGATAAGCAAATGTACAAAGATCTACTTACTGTGGCACTATTGTGATCTGAACAAAGCAAATGAAGAGGAAGACTAGGGAAGCACAAGCCACATATGCACCAAATCGATCGTCCACCTGTTTGGAATACTGCAATGAAAGAAACCATTCCATTTTTTAAAAAAAAATCTGAAAACTCCAAGTCATAGGTAACAACATCTAGTAGATTTATGATCTACTAGATGTTGTTGAATCCCAGTCCCACCATCTGTAGTAGATCAATAGTCAAGGATGTTGTAAAGTACAATCTAGCAATTTTATGAGAGCCACTAGTTGCCTTTTATTACAAGCCCTTTTTAGCAAATTTGGCTTGCTATATTGACAGAGCTGTAAGAGTCCCTGGACACTGACAAAAAGGTTTTCAGATTGATAGCAAGGATTTCTGAAACAATAATGTTTATAGATATCTGAATTGCTTGAAAAGAAGATAAAAGATCATAAGCTAAAAGATCATATTTAATGCAAGACCACCTCTTTCAAAAACTTTTTGAATATTACCTTTACTGGAAGGAGACTGCTTGCAACATAAACTTGTTGCCAATATGAAAAAGTAACTTTTTTCCAGGTGCTGCGGCAAATTCTTTTTTAAAAAAATACTATATTTTTCAGAGTAAAAGACGCACTTTTTCCACCCCCAAAAGTGGGTGGAAATGTCTGTACATCTTATACACCAAATGTTGCTGAAGCCCTGCCCATCTGCCGGCCCTCACCTTTTGGCCTCTGCCTCCCAGCAATTTGCTTCCTTGCAGCAAACAGCTGTTTTCAGCACCCTGTTTTCAGCCTCTGCGTGCCCCATTTTCATCCCATTCTGAGAGGGGGGGATCGGAATGGGCGGAAAATGGGGTGCGTGGAAGCAGAAAATGGGGCGCTGGGGTGCGCGGAGGTGGCAATAGGCGATGGAGATCCCTGCAGCCTGAAACAGCTGATCGTCGGGACGCCGATTCTAGCAAAAATCAGCTGCTTCTGCTAATCAGGCTATGCTAAAGCAGACCAGGCTTTTTGCTGTTTGCTGCAAGGAGGCAAATTGTTGGGAGGCAGAGGCAGATTTTTCTCTCCTTGTTTTCCTCCCCAAAAACTAGGTGCATCTTATACTTCGGAGTGTCTTATAATCTGAAAAATACATTGTCTTTGAATGAAGGCCTAAAAAGATGTCAAAATAACAAACCCAAGTCCTGAAACACGTGTCTACCTAAATCTTGTGGAAGGTCATGATGACCAGATTTCCAGGTGCGGTTCTATGGCAGACTACTTGCATCAAAAATCGCAGAGATGGCACTGCAAGCTGTGAACAGTGGCCAGTGATGATTTTTGCCATGCAAAAGTCTTTCTGGATAAAAGAGAAACAAAGACCTCTTTTCATATTCCTGCACCATTTGATATTTAGCTAACCACTTTGGGATGAACACCCTTCAAATGGTGGGGAGTTATGAACAGGTTTCCAGGAAAAAAATGCTGACCACAGGATGCAGGAACACAGATAAACCTCCAAGTGGCCTCAACGACTCTCAGAAAGAAGGCTAACAACCAGATGACAGTAAAGAATATAAATCCATCCATTCTCCACCATTCAGTCAGAACTGGAGAATTTCTTGAATAAGAAGCGAAACGTCTTCAAGCAAAACAAGAAAATCCAGTTGCCCTTTGAACATTATGTTAGAATATTAGAATACTGAGAGTATTGTAGAGATATTCTGTGGCCAAAAATGTCTTTTATGGGTTTTAGCACAAAACGATTTTATAGGGAAAAAAAACATGGGAAATTATTTTTATATATGATCCCTGCTGCGAAACAACTATATACCCCAAAATGGAAAGATTCTAAAATACCCACAGTGGAAGAATGGTTGATGAAAATAACAGAATAGAGATGGCAAAATTAACTTGTTTGCTTAGAAAAAGGCTAATTATTGAATTTATTAGTTATTAGAAACTCCATGCGGACTATTTGCCAGAAAAAGAAAAAAACATGAATGGATGGCTTATGGATTTTATTATTAGAATGGGTAGATTATAGAAAGGAAAATTCTATATCTTCAGACAGAGAAAGTAAAATATAAATGTATTTATGAGTGTTGTTAAGAAGACTGGACCTACTTCTTGATTTTTCTTTTTCCTTCTTTTCTATCTCTTTTCTTAATTCCTTTTTCACTTTTCTCTTCTCCATTTTTCTTATCTTTAACTTAAAGTTTGTATTGTTTTTATTTTGTGGAAAAATGTACTTAATAATACTGTACATACAATACTTACATACATGTATATATGCATCTAGTGCATGATGACCAAGTAAAGAATAGTTATTTACAGTATAAATGCCTAAAGTATTGAACTGTCCCACTTTTCATCACTCCCACTTTTCCATCCATTTGTCTACTGAAAATGGGTTTTTGAGGGGGAAAAAATCAACAGCATTACTGAGGTAAAACTGTGTTGTCAAATGGAAGGAAGTTCTAAAAAATTCCATTAGGTACCTCTTCTGGATGTTCATACGAATTTTTGCACAGAACTATGATTAAACACACCAATTTGCTGCCTTGATGTCTAGTTTGCGCTTGCTAGTGGATTTAACAGACCCATACATCCTCATGGAAGTTTACCTTTTTCTCCAAATCAAGTTCCCTGAATGTTAACAGAAACTTGCGAACATGTTCTGAACGTAACCGATCAATACTTCTTGCATCAATTGCACGACCCAGAAACTCATCTACCTCATCTTCTGGATTCATGCTTTCCTGGATATTCCTGGAGCAATAGAATAAAGTAGAGGCCAATTTAGTGGCATTTAGGCAAAATAACGTTTCTTAAAGTTGTTACTTAAAGATGAACTGACTAGAACTTTCCAGATCTAAGATCCCAATCCCAGGAACACCTCTGCTATGTCCCATTCTACAATTCTTTGGCTCCTTTTTCTACAGCAGACACAAGGTACCCACCTCACCCAGGGGTTTGACAAAAATGTGGTGGAAATTCATACAGTAATATTTATTACCATGTTATGTAATTTAGCCTCTCCCTCCTTTATTCAAACTTTTCTTCTCAAGTTCTTTTTTTGGGTTTGTCATTTCAAAACTGACAACGGAGGTATCTCCTCCCCTAGGTAGTAACATCATTTCCTCCCCTAGGCCTGCCTCTGGAGCAAGTGGGAGAAAGATAGAATACTTGACCTATGATAGCAATTGGAACCAGAATTTCTGTCACAAAGCATGGCCACATCACTTTGCAATGACACTCTGGCAGCCCCGGTTGTTACTCTAACCAAGTTCATAGATAAGGCTGCAAGGGTCAGGGAGGGTGCATGACAGCATGACGGAGGTTTAATGAGGGTAAGGGAGTGTGCACGAGAGTGTGTGTGTGTGGGGGGCTACTCAAGGCATATTGAGGAAGGTGTGTGAGGGAGCAAGGGAGGTGCGGCAAGGCTCAGAGAATGTTGAGCAGAGCTGCACAAGTGATGAGGGAGGCTCAGAGTTGTTTGGGAAGATGCACAGGGTTGTGTGAGTGGCCAGCACAGCCCAAGTGGAGAGGGGCTGGGGGAGGGAGCACAGGTGAGGGTGACTTATCAGAGTGGTTTGTAATTTCCCTGACAGCTTCCCAATTAACTTTCTGCAGAAGTCAGCAGCAAATATTGCAAATTGCAATCACGTGATAGTGAGGTGCTGCAGCTAGTCATAAATGCCAGCTGGTTTTCAAATGCCCAGATTGCAATTAAGTGACCTTGAGATGCTGGGATGCATAAAACACCAAGGATTGGACATAGAGCATTCATTGAGTACCATTGTAACTTTGAACAGTTGCTGAATGAATGGTCATAAGTCTAGGACTACCTGTGCAATGAATCTTCACCCCTTTCAGCCATACTCTCCTTCAGGATACTATAAACTGTAAAGTACACAAGTGGATCAAGGCACTCCAGTACTCAAGCACACTTAAATCATCTAATTAAGGATTTCTAAAACTATTTTTATTCTGAAGACATATTTTGTCAGAAGGGACAAAGAGTTTTCTAGTCTACACTCATCCCTGGTTTGGAAGTAATGGAAAATATTAAAAGGCATACCCATTGCACACAATACAGAATTTAAAATATTCTGCCTTAACCTTCTGCGATACTTCTAAGAGCTATTTTATTCCTAAGAAGGTGGCAATTTAGTCTAAACCACAAGATGTTTTAATAAATGGTAGTCTGGCCCAGTTCTTCAATTATTCACTGTTGATTTTCAGAGCCAATATAGCACTCATTACATTTTCTTTGGCATCGTCACAATTTTTAAAAAAGCACTAACAAATATCTTTAATTAGGCAGTCACTCGTCTGATTATTTTGGAGTTCTCTGTCTCTCTGCCATTCTTCGCCCATGCTAGATAACTGCTCTCCAAAATTTGCCAGCTGTCATTGCAAATTTAGTTGGCACACATAATATAGGCAACAGCAACCCAAACATGAGCTTTGTTTATTAAAATCAGTGTTATTTTCATAAATATGGATGATGTAGGTTGACATAGAAGTAATCCCAGGTAGAGCATTCTCCTGGGCAACATGAAAAAAAAGTGCCTTATTTTTATTAAGCAAGAATTTTAATTAAAATAAAAAATAATGTTCATGTCAAAAGAAAGATTTTTGGTCTAAAAACACTGAATTGGATTCAGTGTAGAAGCAGACTCTGATTTTTGGAAGGCAGGGGATTGCTGTAGGAAGGGGAAATGTAAAAATATCACTTCTTTCTCCTTTCTGCCAACAGAATTGGTCTATTCAGTCAGACACCTTCTGCAATCCAAAAGAACCATCCCATCTGTGAACTTTAAAGCCAACTTTTTTCAAAACAGAAAAAACTGTTACATCAAGGGAGTCTACAATTGGCATCAATCCCAATTCATCAAATTTTTAGAGAAATTTCTCTTGTTAATGGTAAATTAGCAACAGAAGGGTATGCTTCTGAAAATGTTTCCTAATTAAACTCCCTACAGCGTTAGTTACCATACTATTTACACACCTTTTATTATGAAACTAAAACAAATGGAGAATTATGAAGGGTAGGGATAAATGGGATTTTTTTATTATTCAAAATGTATTCAAAATATATTAAAAGGAAGAAACTAATGTTATATTTATCCTAAATAAACACTTTTGACTTCTCTCTTTAATACTATAACTTTGAACACTTTAATGTGATTGTCAAGAGCTAATTTGCTGTATGGGTTAAAGCACCAGAAACCAGAGTCCCACCATAGGCACAAAGTCAGCTGGGTTACCTTGGGCCAGCCCCTCTCTCTTAGCCCTAGAAAAAAGTACAGGTGTTGCCTGTGAAATTGACAGGAATCAAACTGACTCAAAGTCATACAATATAATTTTCCTTCATAAATTAAATTTATTATCTTATGTAATGCATCTCTATAGTTCCTTATGCAAATAGTGAGTCCATTTTTCTTCTATGCGTAAGAGAGTGCATATATTCTCTTATAATACTTCATAATTATTCAACCAGCGGTTTTCTAACTTATCCAGCAATATGATGATTCATTTTGTACTCTAGGTTTTTCCATCATGTCTTTCCAATTATAATTTTGTCCAAGTGCCAAGGATATTTTTTCTTTCAAATTTCTTTAGGCTTTCTCCTTCCAAAATTACATGGCAAAAAAAAAAAAGGTGTAAATATATCCCCTCACATTCATGGAAATTGGTATCTTGAGAGACAAAATAATAAGAAAAGAGGATCTGTTTATTTAATGCTTTTTATCACCCTTATTCCCATATTCATGTAACTCTAGGATCTGGTGAACTATTCATCTCTTCGACTTTGATTAGAAATAGCTAATTTACTACAAGCTCAACATACTATCTCCAATAAATTACATCTTACAGGTGAATCTAAAAACAATTGTACAAATTGAAAACTTCAAACTTTAAATTTCTAAGATGTAGAAGGCATTTTCCACAGCCTTTGATAGACTATAATCAGCAACCAACAAGGAAGATGCCAAACATATATGGATATACAGAGATGAATTAAAGGGTTCCTATATCTTTCCTACTCAGTCATCCATTTTTGTGCAATTTGAAATAGACCTAAGACTCTAGATGTGTCACAAAGGAGGGATGGAATGAAAGCAACTGCTTGGTTACCATCCTAAGATATGGCCTCTAAGTATGCAAAATTACTGAATTACAAAAATCTGTGCTGTTTTCTGAAAACCAAACCACCTTTTTAAAATCAAGATTTATTGAACAAATACTATATAGGTCTAGTTTAACATTTTTTTTTAAAAAATGGACTAAATAATAGTATTTGCCAGCTGGTACTTTGCCCAAGGCAAATTCTTTATCACAACTACCCTTCACTCTTCCTCATTTTATAAAAAGCATATTAATTTATCATCTCTTCTTTTGATTTTTTTTGTGCATTTTAGATAAATTAAGAGTCTGTATGATTAATTATTAAAGCTTACATTAAAGAATAAAAGATAAAATCTGTAGCAGGGTGATATGACATATTCTAACCTCTAACAAGTATTTATGGAGAAAAATTACGGCAAAGAAAAGCACCAAAATAAGATGGGACTCTATTTTGTACAGTGATAAATTTCACACATTTCAATAAAAAAGAATAATTAATGTTTCCTTTTCTTACTTGTCTTTTGGATCTTCAAAACCCTGAAAAGAAGAGAGAGAAATGCTAATTAGCCAAACAAAATGACAGTGAATACATTAGAGTTAATGCAAAACTACTTAGGGGACATCCATTTGTAACATCATGCTGATAAGTGTCTTGCCAAGAATATGGAGCATTATCTATTCCAGGTCAGGGCCCCAAACATTTTGCAAACTTCAACTTAATGGAACAGAGTTACTATCTCAGTCAGTCGCTATTCTAGGAGGATCTTCTTTTCTCAGAAACACTATTTTTCCTTTCTCTACAGTCAACATCTGGCTTATGTACTTAAGACAGGAAAGTGTAATTGTGGTACACACAGCTAGGTGACAGCATCTCTCTAATATTTGCTTATCTCAAAAAGATAAAAGCATTGTAAGTATTTTGACAAGAAACTACTAAGAATTCCTAGAACTGTAGACTGGAGAACAAGAGGGGAAAAAAACATCTCAGAATAACATAATGGTAACTCATTTCCATAATTTTGCAAAGAAAAATCATACACATATCATCAGGAACTAAGGCTGAATGCTCAGAGGCATTAAACATGTTACAATCATATGATCATGAATGTACAGAAAATATATTAATACCTATAATACAATGGAATGGTTGAGATACGTATTCTTAACTTTGAGCTAAGAGGACTCGGTCTCACAACTGCAACGCACAATTTTCCTTCAGGAAAGTGTTTCCCATGCTTTTAATGCACAAGGAATCAGTGCAGTGGCAAGGTGGAGGTAAAAGTAAGAGTTTGATAGTACCAGAATAAAATTGAAAATTCCATAAATAAAATTCCAGAATAAAATTGAAAATTCCATAAATAAAATTCCAACCAGTGCTCTTATTGGAATACAACTGACTTAGCAGTCCTTCTTTCTCTGGTTGGAAGAAGATTCCAGAATGTGTTTGCCCTTACTTTTGCAGTGTGGGAACTAATGCACAGATTCAGGTAACTTTCTAGATGTTGTTATATGCAAACATGCATTTCTTTTGTTTCCAATAATTCAATTAGTAATTCTTTATTATATAAATACATAGGCTCTAACTTGCTAATTTATATTGTACAATTGAATAGAATTACGGTATTCAGACACCCAATTTAGTTTACTGTTTAGTTTCTTGCAGTAGTTGAATTCTTCCCATTGCTGATTGGGCAATAGCTATATTATTTAAAACTAGGAAATTGTTAATGTCAGAAGGAGATAAGAATAATTATTTTTAGCTCATTAGTTTACATCTACTTTAAATAAATGCTTTCCTTTCCTTAAAGCAGGATGGGGAACTTATGACCTCTAGATGTTGAACTCCCATAATGACTTAAATACTAACTAGGCTGCGACTGCTAGGAATGGCACAGCAGTAATGACTGGAAGGCAAATGTTTCCTTGTGCCTCTTTTGTAGATTTTCATGGAAACAAAGAAAATGAGGAAAGGTGCTTTTTATTTTTTTTAAAGATAGTTTTAACAAGATACTCTTGAACAATCAGGTTGTTGAACAGAACTGTTTGGGAAAGGAAAACTGAATTTAGAATGCTATTGGATCCCTTTGTTTAACAAGAATCATGATGTTTCTCCTATTCTAAAAGCAAACTCTCGTTGTATATTGTGCAAATCAGTTTGTTGGGTGCAGCATAGTGGCCACATTTCTGAGTAGGCTCTAAGTTGGTAGTTGAACACCCAAAATTTCTAGTCTCTAAGTTACACTGAAAAGAGCAATTGCTCCTCATTGAAAGATAATCCTTTTAAGTGTCTGGGTCTCCTCCGTTTTCCAGAACTTAAATGGACGCTAACAAATATGCTACCTGTAAAACACTAATTGTCAAAACTGCCAGAGAATCCTGCTCTAGTTCCCAAATTACTATCAGTATTGAAATGGGGTTTGCGTTATTTTCAGTCTATATTCCTTTTTTTTAATATAGAGTTAACACTATTTGCTAAGGAGGATTTTAATTATTTGCAAGTATTTTGGAGTAAACATTTTGTATATTCCGTACTGATAAATCAATGGCTAAATGAGTGGAATGTCTATTCCTTTCTAAATAGAATCAGTGTTACAAGTAATTAAAACTTTTGCATCATGTGCAGAAAGAAATGCAATTACAAAGTGTTTACAATGTTCAGCTTGAACATATAGCATTTCATACCTGCAAAAAGTTAATTACATAATTTGCATTTCCCTACTGAAGATCTGCTTTTAAAATTAGATCTGTTGCAAGGTACAGCGAATACATATCCTGTAAAATCGTTTTCTAACCAAATTTCAGAGATGCATTATTAAAAGGAAAATCAATTTATTGGGTAAAGCTTTTGTTAATGCATAGTTAATATGCCAAACAAAATGGACTTTATGCGAAATAATTGAAATTCATTCATTTATGTATTTCATTTATGTCTGTTCAATTTAAAAATGCTTCACAATAACCGGTAAAGGCTCTTGTGAAGCATTTTAAATTGAACTGGCATTTCTTTTTTAAAGACTGCATTTATGGAGATAAAGCACCTTCTGCTATATAATAACCCACGGATTTACTCTCCTATTTATATCTCTAAAGACAACTAAGAATGATAACGTATTATTATTTTGTGAATTGGGGCTTCAGAAGATTGTTCTAACAATGATTCCTGATATCCATAAGCATATTACATGCTTTCAAAATCAAACAAGAAGTTATCACCCAAAAAAGCCTAGCTTATGGCTGAAGTATGTCTAGCAAATCCCCACAACAGCTAAAAGGATTAAACGCCATTTTCTCTTTAATTTGGATGGTTTTCTCTATCTCCGTGTGAGGAGCTGATCTATAAGTTATGATCTGTGTAGTACAGGGCAAGACACACATACTGTAAAGTGGATGCTTGCCTCTTTTAGTTTATTTACGGTACTCTGTTAAAGTTTTCTTCTGTTGTTTCTTCCAATGCTTTCTTTCTAAATATGGCTATTCAAATCATGAACTACATGCTTGACTCAATTTGCATCTCAGAAATTATTTCATGCAGTGAATCTAAGCTAATCCCTCTCAGTCTTAGTCACCCATTTGTAATAGGTATGACAAGCAAGAACTAGTGTGGTTCTGGCAATTTCTAAGCTTCAATCTTTGATTAATTTTCACAAAGCAACTCATTTCTGTACAAAGACTGTACATATATGAGGGGCAGGGGAATCACCACAAGCTCTTTCTGGCAACTTGCAACAATGCATAATGATAAGAATTTGTATCAAAATAAGTATTTTTTAAAAAAAACCCATGAATGGAGTAATAAAATAGAAATTACTTTCATGAGTAAGGACAATTCGGGGAAACAGAATATCAAGGAAATTAAGGAATCCATATGTACACTTCATACATTTGCCAACAATGGCAATAATATTCCATAGATCTGAACATCCTTACCATTCTTTTCATCTCTTTAGAAACTTGACTGGTGCTTAAGTGATTATAAAAAGAGCGATCTACTCCCCAGTGAGGTGGGTTGTGACCAATAGAATTAGTACGTTGGCGATTCATTTTTGCTATTGTTGCTTTCTCATCTTTCTAGAAAAAGGAATCGAGATAAAGAATTAAATTTTCAACCGTTATACTGTAGATTTGAAATTCAACACGCCTACAGGGATTAATCTGGGAAAACTGTTAAATTTTGCTTCCTAATCTGTCTTTAATCCCCACCGCCACTATAAGAACCAATTAATATTTCTGTTAATTGTGCCTAACTAGACATTCCTTCATTTATGATTGTCTTGGAAAATAGTGTTTTTGTTTTGTTTTCACCATAATTATACCGTTGTTTTTATAAGTATTAATTATTTTAACAACTCTTTTCTTGGGATGTCCAAAACATTTTCAGTTTGCAAAGGACTGTTCCAAGCTCAAAATGACCTTGTTTCAGAGTCATAATCACGGCCATGAAAAGGTTGCCACAGCCAGCTCAAAATAGAGTACTTCAAGCTCAAAATATTTCAAATGTAAAATGTCTTATTAATTCCTATCCTTTCTACTAGATCAGAAAAATCATTGTACTCATCTGTATGTGTGCATGAGAGGAAGATTGAAAGACTGTAAATACAGACAAGAGACAGCAGGCAAAGAATTAAGGCAAACTTTTTCTCTGTTCTCTGTGCAAAGGTGCAGTTTTTACAGCCATTTCAAGTTTAAAACAATACTTAAATATACATACAGTTAATTCTCAGTTTGCACTATACTATACAATATACACAATAGTTGGATTAATTGTGATATATAGCATATTCTTTACATTTCTAGAGAACAGATTTTCATAAAAACAGTTACAGCCAGTGCTAGAAACCTCCAGCCACCTCTCCCGGCTCCGCTCCGGCCAGCAAAGAGATGATGGCTTCAGGCCCCTCGTGCCGGCAAAACATGGCACCAGAAGCCTCCAGCCGTCACCTCTTTGCCTTCTTTTTTTCCAACTAACCTTTTGCCTGCATTCGGCAGGCAGTCAGCATCACCATCTCTACAGCATCGGTTATACAGCAAGGTGCCACCGTCCCACCTTGCTGTGAGTGACATTGAGTTGGCCACATCCACTCAGTCACATGACCCCCACCAAGCCATGCCTAAAGAACCAGTGGTGAAAAAAATTAGATTTCACCACTGGCTTTCACCCTCTTACTTCCTATTAGCAGGCTTCAGGCAAGCAACGGAAATGTTCAGGCAATCCTCTTTGGTATAGAATGCCAAAGTCATGCAAGCAATACTTTTCAGCTTTTTAAGGCTGACTAAGACACACCATGGCACTAGCTGCTTATCGCACGTGACTGGGTGTCCTGAGTGGAAAAGGGATTTCCCCGAGCCAAATTCAAGGCCCTTTCTGAAGAGTTGGAAGGAACAGTCGCTCCAAGAATATACTGTTATGAATATGCCTCTGCTAGCCAGAATAGTGAGAACTTGTTTCTCTTCTGTTGTCAATTTTACAGGGACAAATCCTGCAATGCCTACTCTCTTGCTTCACTTCTGAATAACACACCATCCAACAATTTGTCCAGTTCCTGCTATCTGACACAAATCCTAAGATGATGCATAGCTGCATAAAAAAAAAGCAGCTGAACCTGTTTTATTACAGCCTGCTAGATTCTAACTGAAATTACCATTTTACCCTCTTGTTTTAATCTTTTTAGCCTCCTCTTTTGGTCCACAGTTATATTTCCTTTGTGCTGGTTAAAGATGATAGTAAAGATTGATTAGGGTTGGCCATAAGGTTTTATTGTCAAAAAAAATGCAGATAGTGACTGGGATAATGCAATTGCAGCTCCACCCAATTTTATATGTGTTGCTATGATCCACATGGAAATGGCTGCAGCTTTGATGACATTGATATGGCCTCCATCTTAGTTTCTTTGATCATAGCATGTGGAGACCCCAAGTCTTGCTCATCCTGGTAGGCAAACAAGGTTGGGAACTGAGTAATCTTACGAAAACAGCTTTCTAGTCTAGAAATAAAGCCATGCCAGGAACCACATATTCCTAGGAAAAGGTTCTCAGACAGTAGCCAAGCTTCACTTTTCGATAACTAACAAATGCTTCCATTAGAGAATATGTGAAAAAAGAAGCGCTAAGTGAGCAGCTGTGAAGCAACCCAAAAGCTACAGATTGCAAGGAAATCAGAGGAACTTCCATTTCCCAAAACCCTGCAAGAGAGACAAATGCAAAACATGTTTCTTTTTTGATGTCCCCTGGATGCATCACTTCCCATTAGAAATAACAAACTTGAAATCCTGAAATAATTAATTAAAAAGTGAGATTTGTGAAATCAAATGAGTAAATATCCCCCCCATAAATGCATATACTTTATTGTGTATATTATTAATATGGTATTATGGCTGGTAGAATTTTGTAAGTATTAAAAAAAGGCAATGGATCATTTTGGAGTATGTGTACACATAATCTGTGTAACTATAAACATAAATTGCCCAAGAATCTTTTTTTAAAATGCAATTTATTTTCCTTTCCCTTTTGTTTTGACTTGTAATTTTCCCACTATAAGTTGTTTCTTTTACTGATGTAAGGTCCTTTAAAGCCTAGTTTTCCTGATTTTCATACAATGTTGAATATTGCTTTCTTTTTAGACACATTTTTTGACAGACACTTCTCTTCATGCTTCTGTTCATGAGTTGTTGAGCAGAGGGATATGGGCAGTGGGAAATCAAACAAAGCAAGATGCCATCATGATAATGCTTTCATTGTTGTGCCCAATTTGACACATCTATCATAGATGCTGCTGCACTCAGTTCTGCTGAAAGCAAATTCCTTTACAGATTTTTGTTTTTATTATATCTAAAATATCAACTGCATCATCTGTTAGTGTTTGCAAAAAACACTGCAATGTTTTAAAGTCTAAAAAACAGTAATAACAAAAACAGTGTTCCAATATTTGAGGGGCTGCCATAAAGAAAAGGGGGTTAATCTATTTCCCAAAGCACCTGAAGGCAGAACAAGGAACAATGGATGGAAACTAATCAAGGAGAGAAGCAACCTAAAATTAAGGAGAAACTTCCTGACAGTAAAAACAATCAACTAGTGGAGCAACTAACTTGCTTTCAGAAATTGTGGCTTCTGACACATTGGAGGCTTTTAAGAAGGGAATGGACAACCATTTGTCAAAAATGGTATAGGGCCTCCTTTTTTGAGCAGGGGGTTGAACTAGAACACCTCGAAGCCCTTGCCAACACTGTTATTCTGTTAAACCCATTGATGTGAAACCCAAAGTTTGAAAGCTGAAGGCTTCTCTCCAATTTTAGAAGAAAGAATAAAATGAAAGAGGCATACCAAGATATATCAATCTGTGAGTACTCTGCAACCACAAGTGTCCACTGGCTTTTAATTCAAACTCTTGGATGCTTGGTCCTATTGCTATCTGATCACAAATCACTAAAGAAGCTTTTAAATTTAGATGTACGCTTCAGCCACTGAAGTTGAAAAGAAATCCTTGCTATGTATTATGTTCCCTAATGGGAGAACTTCTCTGGATAGTGTTGGAAGTTAAAACCCACCCCTCTCCTAGAAAAATGAAATATTTTAGTATATACTAAAAAGGCAGAATATTTCCCCTAAAAGAGAAGTAGAAACTCAGAGACGCAGAAACTCACCCCCCCCCCTTTGTTAATGGGCCATTAAGGCC
>JANHFL010005700.1:662806-686070 GCA_032468155.1 Oxyrhabdium leporinum | reverse complement strand
CTCTCTCTCTCTCTCTCTCTCTCTCTCTCTCTCTCTCTCTCTCTCTCTCTCTCTCTCTCTCTCTCTCTTTCTCCCTTCCCTTCCTTTCCCCCCCCCTCTCTCACCTACCTACCTATCTATCTATGAATGCCACCCATCTCCCTACAAGGTGAAAAGCTATTAGAAGCAAAATCATGGAAAAGACGAAGACAAAAATGCTCACATATCCAAATGCCTCAACAATACATAAAGAGAAGCAATTCCAACACCAGTTTCTATAAAGAGGCATGTGTGTGGAAGATAAAGTTCAGTTTGCATATTGCTATTGGGACCAAGTTTATCTTATCAAAACACACATCTCTACTGCTTGGATAGGTTCACTCTGGCATGTCCACGGGATGTTGGAAGGGCCATTGTTGATTCTTAGATCATTTAAGTAAGATGATAAAGTCCAGCCAAGAGGATTGTGGGGCGACATTATAGGAATAGAGCCTTCTTTGGAAAAAAGGTCCAACATTGTATGAACCTTCTTAAAATCTATATTTACAGCAGGTTTGGATTGGATCAAGACTTAGTCATATTTAGAATACAGGTAGTCCTCAGTTAACAATTGCCCTATTTAGCTGCTAGTTGAACTTACATCAGTGCTTTAAAAAGTACTTGAACTTACAATAGTCACAGCATTCCCATGGTTATGTAATCAGAATTTGGGCTCTTGGAAACTGATGCACATTTACGACAACTGCAGAGTCCCAAGGTCATGTGGTTGTCATTTGCAACCTGCACAACTGGTTTCTGATAAGCAAAATCAATGAGGAAGCTGGCAATAAGTTGCAAGCTGCAGTCTCATGAAGTCTCACTTAATGACCATAAGTGATTTGTTTAACAACTGTAGTGGAATTTATGTCATAAGTTGGGAGTGATTAAGTGAGGTTTCATTTAACAACTGTGTTGCTCAGTGATGGAGTGCCAATGCAGTTGTTAAGTAAGGGCTACCTGTATATTCATTGAAAAGATTGAAACTTAAGTCTGTCAAGAATAATATACAACCCATTAATTTAAATAGATTTACTCTGTTTGGATATATCTCCATTCTAGGAGATAATCGATACTTGTAGATGAATAGAAGACAATTGGGATAACAATTCACCCATTATAGTTATTTTTGCATTTTATTTTTTCGAATATGACTGCAGTTTTCTCTCGTGCACTTTTGAATACACATGGATCACCAATAGACTATACTATGTTCAGTTCTTAGGAAACTACAATGGGCCAATGCTCTTTTCTTCACAAGGCCGGTTGAAGGACGGTCAGTTGGTATCCTTCATGAAGAGAAACTTCATTTTTTTTCCTTCAAAGATATGTCATGCTTCTTCACAAGGGACCTTTCTGCTCATAAATGCTTTCTATAAACTCATGCAAACTCGGGAAGAAAAACTTTGGCACCAGCAATACTCTAAAAATATTTCCTTTAATAGTAGATGAATCCTCATTTTCTTTTAATATACCGTACTTTTGAAGCTGCTTTCAAATCTATTATAAAGATTGCTGTTAGGTGCAGGTGCCCTTTCAAGCCATTTTCTCTCAAAACTGTTCAGTGTTTTCTTCTATCCCTCTAATGGGGAAAAATAAGGAGCAGAACCAGTGATTTCAGCAAAGACTACCAGGCAAGCTACGGCCTACAACGTAAGGTCATAATTACATTTCCAACGACAGATTGCTGCTGTAGAATGGTAATCATTATAAAAAAATGTTAAGGTCCCTTTAACTTCCCTTTTGAATCTGCCTGGAATTTTAAGTTCAGTGCTGGAGATACTCCTTCATTGGCAGAATTAAGATAACCGACACCCAAAAAGGGGTGTTTTCACTGAATAGTCAAGAACATGAGGTTGTGATGTACTACTTAAAGTCCCCTCACTTAAGGCTGGATATAGCCCAAAGCCACTACATTAGTTTTGCTCTTGTTCTACTTATGCAGAGGAATCCCTGTTAGATAGAATCAATGGCCAGAGACACTTACACTGTTCTATCAAACTTCCTCCAAACATGCCTTTCCATGTAGACATTTTAATTGTTTCATTTTGTAACTCAGAGAAGAGGCTGTGGAATTATGTCTGAGGAAAGCAAAACTGGAGCAGGACTATGGATGTCCAGAGTGGCAAGTCCAATCTTTAGGTAGCATTTGTTTTGGGATGTTATATGCCAGGACCATTCATCATACAGACATGGGTTTCACAGAACTGCCATGAAAACTAAATGCACATATTTCGCTTGTCATTCTCTTCCCAAAGTTCAGAATCATTGTAAACAAATTACAATGATTGCACAGAAAGAAGAACTGACACATATTTGGGCAGATAGCTGGCTTCTGGACATCTGCTCAAGGTGGTACCTTTTTTCCAGATTAATGAAAAGTTACTACTCTAGCAATTCAAAGTTTTCCTCTGAATAAAAAACTGAAACTTTTTCTTCTGCAAAAAAGTAAACTGAACATTAAATAAATTGTTAGGATGACTGAATCTAAGCTAGGTCAACTACTTCAGCCTAAGCTTACTTAAAGTACTAAATGATGTATTAAAAATCACATAAGTTCCATTATTTGCATAGGTGACCATATATCAACAGTTTTGTTTGTACTGGATAAACTTAATTTCTGAAGAATCATTTATACCTTGCTGCAATGAATCCTACTGAAATTGCAAGTTCTTAAAAGCCCATATTTGTTCTTTCGGTTACATCAAAACTTGTAAGAGGAGGAGGATGAAATTAGAATTTTCCACTTATATCCTTGACTGCCTCAGAAACCTTCTTAGTCACTAAAAGCAATTGGTCACATGCAGATCTGCATATGTAGACTAAGATAAGCACACTATGAGCAGGAATAGTGTGTGTATGTATGTATGTGTGGGTGGGCTGTGTGTGTGTGTGTGTGTGTGTGTGTATACTTTATATGTGTATATGTGTGTGTGTATACACACACACACATACTTTATTTGAGTTGTAAATTTTATCTTTGGATGGTTAAGAGTCAAGCACTTTGTAAGAGCTGTTGTTTTATTGTTAGCACAATTATCTAAATATAATAAATGATTTCACCAGTGTATATTGAAGCCTTTGTTCTGGCTTATAGTATCTTTCTCAGCTATTTTTGTTTCTAATGGCCTATGAATGACCATGTACTCATCTCCCTGCTTCCCAGCAAGTTCCCCTTTTAAAAAGCAGTTGTTTGCTTCTCTTGCATCCATAAATATGACTTCAAGGCAGTGATGGTGCTGTCTAAAGGCTCTGATGTTGGTGGTCTAATTTCAAATCCAGCATAAAAGTCCCAAACAGTTGCCTTAATCTGGCATTAACCACAACAATTAGGGCAGGCTATTTCTAATTCAAAAGCGTAAACAGTAATGCATTGATGAGCCGTGCTATGCTATTTTGACTTCAGCTGATTTCTTTTCAGACAGTTTGATGAGACTAAAACAGTAAATTCAAGCATTTCTATTTGTGTGCTGGTACAGAACTTCTTCATCTGCCTCTTTGGAATCTGGCCAGTTAAAACCAAACATTCTAGTTTTAGCGTTTTACGAATTAAGATACTCAGATGGATAAAGGATACAATCACTGCTTGCTAAAGCAAGAAAAACATCTCCTGCTTACCACCCAAGTCAAAAAAATTCAAACCCTTAAAAGTAAAACTAACTATAGAGTCAGGTTTTCCCTTTCTACTTCTTTCATAGGGAAATTCCTCAGCGTTTCACATCCTAAATTATGTGGATTTTGCTGGTTAAATGTATAAGATAAATAAAGGCCTACAAGCCACCCAAATGTAGCTGTATAACATATGCACGTTGTGCCCGTGTGATTTTTTACATAAAATTAATAACAACAAAAATTCTGCTTCCCCCAGTGCCCCCTGCTCCTCCTCCAATTTCTCCAGTCCATGAATTAGGGAAAGAGAAAACTAGTAAATACAATTCCAATTCATTCAACTCCAAGCTATCAAAGCCAGAGGTTTATGGCTCAGTTCAGTTTTAGCTTAGTAAACTGCATTGTATGAATTCAGCCACTGTGGTTTGGAAACCATAATTCATGGCTTAATTTCATATTTGAGCAAAACTAATCAATATTGCTCTGGTCTTCCCATGCAATTTCTCCATGCAAGAGATATCTAGGTGTTCTGAATTGAGAAGATATACCAAACAAAGAGGAACTCTTGAAACAATGGCCAATTGCTACTTTGGAATAGCCTGGGAATCTGTAACTAAAGTGCCAGGGCGACAGGTAGACCTCCAAAGTCTTGGCTATCCAAAATCTCTTTAAAATTTCTAACCAACTTGTAATATTTAATGTGGCAGAAGACGGAACATATTAAACACGTGGGAAGTAATCACATTCAATGTACTTCGTGAGCTTATGTCTGATCCTTCCTTCAACTACTTTGGCTCTAGCATGCCATTCAGACACCACAAGCAGACACTCTTAGTGTGTGAAGAGTTGTGCACTTCTGGGATGGGAATACAAAAACTCAGCAGAAGACATGCATGTCTCCCCCATTTCCTTCCTTTTTACAAAATTGCTATGTTGAATTATGGATGCATCCCATTCCTTTCCCTCTGCACATACCTGACATTGTCATGTTTCTGGATATAAATTTTATGAAACATCATATCTTCTTTTTTGGCATTAATGTCAGCTTTCATCTCCATGGCAACATGGCGAGGCAGTACAGAAAGCAGGAGACGCTCCTGTGGAACCAGACAGATAAACCAATTAAGACACCTGCTCTTGCTTCAATTTACAACACAAACATGTCTCTCTTTGAAGACCATGCTAGCAAAATTAAATGGTTATTTTGTGATGGAAACACAGAACCAAACGTATTTCCCATAAAGCCTGCCCTTATCAAGTCATCTAAGATTCTGTTCCACTTAGTCAATAAGCAAATCAGGGATGTCATACAGAAAGGGATTTCCTCCAATTACAGTTCAGATGTCCAGCTGTCCGTAGTCCCCAACTCAGTTGTAAAATGCAACTTTCTTATATTTGTGAGGTTTTGTCTATAAAGCCAGAAAAATATAGGTAACAACAAGTATTATAAAGGAGAAACAAGCCATTACTTAGGTCCACTTCTTGAATTTTTTCTTTGTATGCTATAACACAGAGGTCCCCAACCCCCAGTCCATGGACTGGCACTGGGTCGCAGCATGAAAAAAACTGGGCCGCGCAAACAAGCAAAGCACCATCTATAGGATACAGGCAGCACACGAAACTACATCCCCTCTGGCCCACGGAAAAAGCTCTCTCCACGGAACCGGTCCCTGACTGGGGGCCACTACTATAATATATAGTTCGCCTTCAAAAGCATAGGCACTCTTCGTGAAATTTTATGTTCCAATAGGTGAACAGAAACTGTCACAACCTCCTCAAAGTTAAATGCAGCAAATTTCTACAAATCTGGATATCGATATTATGCATGTGCATTTGTTTACAGAATCAAAGTAAAAAATAGCAAATATGGCAGGTTCAAAAGTTTCAACACCCTTAGAGTCAGTACTTCATGAGGCTCATTTGACAGGAATAACAGCTTTCAAAATAGCCGTTTCTTTTCACCAGTTTCAATCTTCCTGTTCTTGATTTTGAAAGCTTTTCCCACTCTCTCCCTTGCTAGCTTAGAATCATTCCCTGGCTTTCTGGCATGCATCTTTTCAAGAATGCTCAACTCTGGGAATTGTGAAAGTCATTATCTTTCTTTTCTATAAGGGCTTCATATTTGATTGGAAAATGCATTTTGGACTGTTGCCTTACTGAAATATCCAATCTCTTCTCCATTTCAGTTTCTTCACTGACTGTGGGATCTTTACTTCTGGGACACATTGATAATTTGACTTCAAATTACACATTGATAATTTGACTTCAAATCATCATTGAAACTTTGATAATTTGACTTCAAATCATCATTGAAACAATTTTTCCTTGCAATATTTCCTGTGTCACTGGCTGCCAGAACACCCCACCATATAATAGAGCGCCCCAAACAACAACCTTTTAATAACTGATGGGTTTATTGTCTTGAAATGTACTATCCTTTTTTCTCCAAATGCATCTTGCATGGCTGTGGACAAACCCAATTTTATTTCATAAGTTCAAAGCGCTTTTTCCAAAATATTTCGGGTTTATCAAGATTTTCTTTTGCATGCTTTAAACAATGGCTTTTGTGATGAGATACACAGAAAGGTTCAGGGGTGGGCTGCTATAGGTTTGCCAGGGTTTGAACTGGTAGCTAATTTTATTGCTGGTTCGGCAAACCGGTAAATCCCACCCTTGGCTGGCCCTGCCCCTCCCCTCCCAAGAGTCCCCACATGGCCCGTTTGGGATGCAGGTAAGTGCAGGGCGCGTGTGGAGGATCAGGGAGGGCGAAAAACAGGCCGCCCGGAAATTCCAGAAGTCTGGGAATAGACCTGTTTCCAGCCTCCAGAGGGTCTCCAGAGTCCAAGGGAGGCTGTTTTTGCCCTCCCGGAGACTCAAGGAAAGCCTCCGGAGCCCGGGGAGAGCAAACACGCCCCCCCCCCCCACCGTGATGCAGGAGGCTGACTAGGCCATGCCCACCATGCCCACGCCCACCCAGCAACCAGGCAGAGAACCAGTTTCTAAAAGTTTTGAAGCCCACCCCCGGAAGGGTTTCCTTTTGTCAACTCTTCTATACAGTTCAGTGTTTTATAAGCAAAACTGTACCACAGACCCATGGACAGCTCTTTTAGTGTCAACTAAACCTCACAACAGCTTGTCTGTAGTGATTTTGCAGATCTGACCACTTTTTCCTAGTTCTCCAGATTTGGCCTTGATTTCAACAGTTCTGATTGCCTAGCATTTCTTAACAGTCTTTCTCAAAACCGAAATTGCTAGTTGGAAGTGTTTAGACATTTTTATAGTCTTCCCTGGCTTTGTAAGAGTGAATTATTTTCAAATGCTTGGACAGCTGCTTAGAGAAGTCCATGACTGTTGAAAGCAGACAGAAAAAACACTCAGACTTGAGAGGTTAGAAGGGTTACAGTATTTGTTTACCTATGAAATTGTTCTTGCGTGGCATCTTATGCTCTATGATAGTTTGTTACAGCTTACAAAAACTGATTGTTAAAGTTTCTGGAATTTTTGCAAGCTGGTTTGAGAGCACAGATGCCACAACATTTAAGGCTGAGCAGTACTATGGTAGTAATGAAGCTGGTCATTATGCTTTCCAGCACATTACTGTAATATGTTTTGGTTATTCACCCAACGTGAGTGCAAAATGGTAGGTATAACATTTTGATCGAAGACTCACCATTTTTATACATGCACGCCACACCAGTGCATGTACAAGAAGAGTGGGACTTCAATTGCTATGTCATGCCCATCACTGTTGCAATTTGACACTTCTGCTCCCTATGGATTCACCCAAAGTTGAATCCAAGTTTCACACCGGCCACAGATAATTGACTTTTCTAATCTGGTAGGGATATTAAAGCTTCTAGATTTATTGGAATTTATCAGAGGCAGACTTTAGAAATTTTACATTTTCATTGTTAAATATATCCTTATCATCATTTACCTGTTGCTGGTTTTCTCTCTGAGAATGTAGGCGAGCTTGAATGCATTCCCTTGTTTCCTGAAAGGCCTGTCTTTGGGACACCTCAGCTGGATAGTGTGTACACACTCCTACAATGTTTGTGCAGATGAAGATGAGGATGTTGGACACCACCTGCAAGGGTCACATGGATAGGAGAGAAAGACAAAACAGGTTATGTTTCATAAACATGTTCTAACAATAGACATATAACAACTACATCTCTTTGCTCTGAGCGCATAAAGGAAGATGTATACAGCATTCTAATAGCATCTATAGAAGCTCTTCCTTAAAACCACTGACTTCCAGGACTCAAGTAGCGATTAAAGGTAATGTACTGTCATCCTAGTACAAAACTCTATGAGTTCAATTCCTAGTAGAGTACAAACCCTGTAGAACAGTATCTGGCTACTCATGTAGAGTTACCAATGCAATCTCTGCTTTTAACAATAGTTGCTCTTAGTACATACTGCTTATAATTTATAAATAATTACCTACCTACCTGCCAATCAACCAACTTTGGGTGTTATTATATCTTTTTCTGAATCCTTATGAACCAGATTATTTTTTTCAAATCAGCAATAAAATATGGTAATTATGAGTGTCCCAGAATGTAGATGGAACAATGGTTAAATATTTTTATCTGCTTTTCCTAGACAAAATCTTAATTCCTCATCTACAGAGAATCTGGCAAATCCTTTATTATGATACATTATTGTTTAACCAGGCATTAGGGCCTTGCAATTGAATTGTTCCAATAAAATATAGGACTACATGGATGCCCTCTTAGGATATGCTTTCAAAATCAGTTTAGAGTGTCTTATGCCCTAGAGATAATGCCTTTGTTGAAACACCATTTTAATACAATGTTTCTTTAGTGATCCTTAGAAATATATTGAATACAGTATCGTAAATGTACAGTATATGTTTATAATGCATTTCTAAATACCACTGCTACACTTCAATTTTGGGGAAATACTTCCAATCTTGGCCTGCCTATCAAACATACATTTGACCACTAATGTGTCTAAGACTATACATATTTCTACATGATGACTTGTGGAAGTAAACACACTACGTTTTTGATGAGTGACTCCAACTAGTAGCACTTATAAGCATCTCTATATATGCACCAAAGTTATAAACGGATCACATCTGCCTTTTCACAGATGCCTTACATTTCATTGATAGGGTTCAACTTTTGTGAAGAGCTTCTCAATTTAATTTCAAATAAATAAACATTAAGTTGTGTAACTGTGAGTTACTCAATCACATTAACACTGACCGCAGATTGACTTTTGTCTATGTAAAATCAGTCACTGTGGTTTTAAATAATAATTTATGATTCTGTACGCTACATGAACCTGAGCAAATATGATTTGTTTTAGTAAGCGATAACTAAAGTATGGCTTCAGGTAACCAGTTAACTCAGTCTACTGAAATATTAAAGCAGCCTAAACAGATGTTAGCAAAGCTATAAGTAAATTAATAAAATGTCTATTTTATATTCTGTCTGCTTAAATATTTTAATTTAATCTAATTAACTACCTGAAGATGTTAAAATGGGACCAATAAATTTTAAATAATTTCGCATATTTATGATTTTATGTATTGCTATAATCAGTTTTCTGAGGAAACATTATTTCAAGTTATGGCAATCATTTATCAGGTTGCAATAGTTACAGATCAAGACTACATCTAATTTTTATCTTCTGCAAATGATAAAAAAGACAAAGATGGACATAGGGATATTGTTGTTAATGCAATATAGGTTTTTTAAATTCTCAAAACTTAAATGCTCAAATTTGAAACTTCCTTGGTCTAGTAGAATTGTTGGGATTGTTCTTTAAATTGTTTATTTTAGATAATAACAGACAATGCTAATGTAAAACTGTATTTGATATTGTATATTTTTTTGTACACTGTCCATGGAAATATGCTATCAAGGTAGTTTGGAAATGTAATTAATAAACAGGCTCTTACAAAATTAATAGCTGTTATTTATAGCTGCTGTAAACGCTTAGTTTTATTTAGGCCATTGTGCTTGGAATCGGGCTGCAAATCCCTGCTCGTTTATCTGGGTGTAATCCTGCTAACCTCAACACTGCTTACTGTATGTATAAGTAGCATTGTTCTGTAAGTAAATTTTCATTTTAATCAAGGCTGACGCCTGCTACGTTTACAATCATTTCAATGTTGTTCTCTTGGCAACAATACTAAAATGGCTCGCCATTGTTTCTTTTGAGATGTTTTGTTGATTTCTCCAGTCTCTTCCAAGTACCGAGATTTCTGGTGGTCTCCCACACAAATATTAATTAACCCCAGTGCTAAATGTTGACACTTAGCAGATGGAAGCTTCAAGTACCTTTCTTAGATAGCAACTTTTGAGCCTTTTTGAACTTTTGAGTCTTCCCAAATAACTTGAGAGGGGAGGGAGGGAGCTGTTGGGAGAGGAAGAATATTTCTCAACATTGGATCTTAGGGATCCCAACTATTAAGTACACATGACTATTATGACCCAAAATCTATGTTGTTGAGACAGTTGTTAAATGAGTTTGCCCCCTTTTACAACCTTTCTAGCCAATCACTGCAGTTGTTAAGATAATTACACTGTTGTTAAGTGAATCTGGTTTCCCCCATTTGCTTGCTAGAAGGTTGCAAAAGCTGTTCACAAGACCCCAGGATGCTGCAATTGTCATAAATATGAATCAGTTGCCAAGCATCTGAATTTTGATCATGTGACCCTGGGGATGCTGTAACAGTGGTAAGTGTGAAAAAATGGTCGTTAAGTCACTTTTTAAAAATGCCGTTGTAACTTTGAACGGTCACTAAGCAAACTGTTGTACCTCAAAAACTACCTGTACTTATTAAATATATGGACACGCCAAGAAAATTTGAATAATGTTTTGCTTTAAAGGTCTGCAGCAAGCAGATGGTCACAGTTAAAGTTAAATGAGGTAGAATGCTTTTTGAACTCTGTTAAGGAAGAATAAGCCTTTGAAAACCAGGAAGCAAAGTCTGAAATGCACAAGATGTCAGAACGAATTACTGACTGCATTGCCTCCTTCTGAGATGATTAATGGCAAATGGTGCGCTACTATCTTTCAGGATACATGATCAGGGTTTTTTTTTTAAGCTGACCAAAAAACATTATAGTATGTTCGCCCTAAATCTAAATTAAACCGCTTTCTCTTTATCCACTTGTAGTTTTTCCAGATGATGGATCTATTCTCTGGAGTCCATGTATTGAAGGAATCAGGGAGTAATTCCATAATGTGTGAGAGTGCTGGCAAACTATCTCATCAACTCAGCAGTCAATTACAGTGAATTCTTCCTGGCTATAAGAACATTGGTTAAAAACCACCCATTTAGGACCCCCCCCCCGAGCTTTTTATGCACCGAGGAGAGCAGCAATTATACCAATTACCCTGTTTCAAATCTCCATAAAGTCAAGGTGATGAGCTATCCCAAAATAAATAGGAGTCCTGTTTGAAACTGTATTTCATGCATGGCTTACCTAATATGAAACAAGAATTAAACTTTTAAAATGAGATTTCTACACCCTATTCCTACCCTGAAAGCAAGCACAACTCATAACTATAAGGGGGTGGAATTCAATTAAGACACTAAAAATGAGCTTCGAATTGATTTCTAAGTCATGGCTAACATTACTTTGACTGAACATGTTCCAGACTACCTGACTATAATACAGAAACTGCTTATGTAGAAAAAAAACAGAATAGAAATTAATGTTAGAAGCATATCTAAAAATCACCCAGGGCAGGGTGATCATATTATTCATATCATAACTATAATATTGCACATACATTATTACAAAATGGAATCCTGGCATTTTTCTACCGGTAATTTTCCATCTTCCAGTTCTTCTGTTTATTTAGCTGTCAAAAATGTCTCCTGATCCCTGATATAATACAGCTCTTTTTTTGTGTTGCTCAACCTTCACGCTGGAACTACCTCCCAGAACAAATTGTAGAAAACATTTCTCTTTCTTCTTTTTTTCATATCACAGTTACTTTTCTGCTACACCTCTGGAACAATCCTCCAAAATAACCAGCACGTGACTATCAAACTGTGGTAGAAAATATGATGAGGGAAGTTCTAAAGAGTGATTGGAAATGATTTACAACAGCGTTTCTCTACCTTGGCATCTTGAAGATGGGTGGACTTCAATTCCCCAGCAACGTTGGCTGGGGAATTCTGGGAGTTGAAATCCGCCCATCTTCAAGATGCCAAGGTTGAGAAACACTGCTCTACAATATTGTGAACCATTCATGATTTCTAAGATATTTATCAGTAGGATGCAAAATGAGAATCTTTTCTCATTTCCATGACTTTTTAAAAATGTATTAGTGGAACACCACATCATTATCATTGCAGCCCTTCTATCTCTCTCTCTCTAATTATGCTAATTAAATTACATCCAAACACACATGCCTAACGATAGTAAGTCATTAAAAGTGAAAATGAAAAAGATAAGCTTGTGTTTCTCTCACTTTTTCTTTCATCAAGTAGAAAACAAGATCTTGAAAAGGAGGGTTGTTTGACTTGTGCCTGGAACCCAAAACTATTAATAAGTTTACAATTTAGTCACTTCAGGATGGTGAAGAAACAGTGCTCGGTCGAAAGCTAGGTCTGAATACACATAACTGAAATCAATGGTGTCTACAGTGAGGGCCATACAAGTCAAGTTGACAATTGCCACAATGCAAGCAAAGCTCTACTCTTTTATGCGCCTGCGTTGTTGACAACAGCAAATGAGCAGGGCTTTGATGACACCGCAGTGACCTCTGTCTTGCACTATTTCCTCCAGATGCCACTGGCAGTAGTATCGATGGGGGAAAGGGATCAAGCAGGCCAGATCTGTGAAAGCAGTACTGTGCTACTAGCCCTGCTGCTTTTGTAAATTGATCACAATGTCACGCATTTGTCCCCAAAGCGGCAGAATGTTGTAGAGTGAAGGTGTGATCGTTTTCAGAAAAGCAGTGGGACCCTGCGGATACCTTTGATGATTACGACTAATCTTTTCTCGGGAAAACCACTCTACCCTTGCTTTACCAATTATGTCTACAAGATATATCTACCGCAGAATACAATATTCTACAGAAAGGCTTTAACTCCAACACAGATGATCCCAATCAGCTAGAATTCTTTGCAGCCCTAGAAGGAGCTTTTAAAACCACAGGACCTCCCACAGAGATCCAAGAAAGCATAAGAGAAACAATCATATCACAGACCAAAAGGAGACAAGAACAGAACCAACTCAGAGGGCAAAACAGCCCTCAAAAATCTAAAAAAGAACCAATCTATCATCATCCTACCGGCAGACAAAGGTCAAACCACAGTTATCATGGACATATCACAATATATACAAAAAGCCAAAAATTACTAGAAGACAAGGAAACTTACCTCCTAGTGAATACCCATCCAATACAGAAACTAGACAACCAGATCAAGATAATTGTCAGTGACCTTACCAAGAAAGGTCAAATCACTAACTGATTCCTCACCAATCCCTCACTCATTCCCCATCAGTCAGTTAGAACTCAAGAAACTTCTTGGATGAGATTCGAAATCTTTTCAAAGAATAAAACAAGAAAGTTCAGTTGCCCTTGGGAAAAAACACTTTGGGATAAAATTAATGTTACCTAGTTGGGTTATGTAATGTCTGCAAGAAAACCACCAAGCTTAGACAGCACCAACAGGTCATTCCTGAGCTACAAATATTCTCTTCTATTGGTATAAAACATATTCCACTGTAATTGTGATATCACAGAATTTGGATATTCGCAGACTAACTTATCCTACTTGTGAAACTTCATTACTATGTAATATTTGAAATGTAACTATATCCCTGTACACGTATTTAGTAGGGAGAATTTTGGCTTTATTAATTAAGAATATTAGTTACAAATTGCCTTTGTTAATTTTCAGTTTTGGAATTAACTGCAAAAATTAGGCATAAATCTGTCATTGTTGTACTTGGTGAGATAAACCTTGATTAGGTGCCTTGGGCACGAATGTTTCTATCCTTCCTAGCTTACATAAGGTTAGGAAGTTCCTACTTATACTATGGACAAAAGTGTCAATCTTCTCAGGAAAACTGGAAGAGAGGAACATGCTCTCATTACTCCTGGTGCTGTATTTTTAATTATATTTTTATTATCAATTTGATTTACATTTCTCAATTATTTTTTTGTTTAGGTTTGCACAGAGTTGCTTGTGTATATTTTAGAAATAATTGTAGAATTTCAAATAGGGAGTGTTTGATGTAATCTACATTTTTTCAAGTATTCTAATCTCATTTAATTGCTAAAAGCAGTATATTGTCAGGATTAACCATGCTCACTATATTAAAAAAAAGAGAGAGGAGCTTACTTATGGCACATTAATGTACCTTCTTCCAGACAGTTAGCTGAAAAAAAGAATATCAAAATAAAATTACACTGTTCTGATGGCTGAGGCTTATTTTGCCATAGTAACAAGACTAGAGACTTACTTGTCTTTTCAGTGTTAATACAGGTTAAATTTCCTTCCATGCAATAATAACACTTCTGTTCTGTCAATACAGGTAGTTCTCGACTTACAATGACTCATTTAGTGACTGTTTGAAGTTACAACGGTACGGAAAAAAAAGACTTATGGCCGTTTTTCACACTTATGACCATTGCAGCATTCCCGTGGTCAGGGGAGCAACATTCAGATGCTTGGCAACTGACTCAAATTTATGACAGTTGCTGTGTCCCGGGGTCATGTGATCAACTTTTGCGACCTTCTGACAAGCAAAGTCAATGGGGAAGCCAGATTCATTTAACAACCGTGTGACTAACTTAACAACTGCATGGACTCACTCAACAACTGTGGCAAGAAAGGTTGTAAAATGGGACAAAACTCACTTAACAAATGTTTCGCTTAGCAACTGAAATTTTGGACTCAATCACAGTCGTAAGTTGAGAACTGCCTGTATCTTAATCCATGTCTATATCAGGAGTTAAATTAACCCAAAAGGTTAATCAAGGGATATAATTACAGTTTAGCTTTAAACCTTTCACAGCTAGTAGAACCTTGATAGTTTCCTTGGGTCTCTGAATCCTCCTCTTCCTCCTTTGGGCACTTGTTCCACATAGACTGATCCAACATTTGCTTCATGTATAAACCTCTATATTGACTTTTCTTCAGTGCTTTTGAATCATAAAGAACCTGTAATTCTTCAATAGTCTGAAACCGCCTAATAATCCCACTGCTCGTGCGTGCTTTCTTTTCTGAATCCAACCACATGTCTTCCTGCCTGCTCTCTGTACATTTTAACTTTTCCCTCTCGTGACAGACGCTGAGTGTGAGGAAAAAATAGTAATAAACTGTTTTCTCCCAGATCTTTCCCATCTTCAGATTACCAGCTGTAAATATAACCTAGAGCTCATGTGACAGGATGGCATGCAAATATTAACTTCCCTGTTCCCTCATGCTAAGGCCTTATCTTAACCACATATATTGTAGCTTCTCCTTAAGTCATTTTACAGGGAAATATTTCTATTGTAATTTGAAGCACAGTAACTGTTTTACTAAGCAGTACTTCCTTATTTTCTTACTATGATTTTGATTTCAGCCCAAATAAAGGCTGCACAAAGAGAAGGGAGAGATAGCACAGTGGAGCTTTGTAATTATCTGCACTGGCTTGAAGAGCCAGGTTAAAGAGCCCTCTCAGCAATGGAAATCTAGTAGCTACCTTTGAGCCAGTTAGCTCTCATCTCAGCTAACTTCATAAGGTTATTGTTTGAGGCAGCAGCACTGCCTATTTGTCTTCCTCAGCTCTTGAAAAAAAGGTGGGAAATAAATTCGACAAAGACTGTTCCTTAAGCCAGGCAGGCAGTTGCAGACAGATATAGACAGAGATGCTTTAATATCTGGATTCTGAAAATTATTCTCTTTTTTTTAAAGAAATAAACTTCTGCCAACTTCCATAGCCAAAACTTAACAAGAAGGCCACTGAAAATTCTTAATTGATGAATAGATTCACACACACCCATAGAGAGAGAGAGAGACACACACTCATACATACATAATTGCATCTTTCCGTGATAAGTTAACGTGAGAGTGATCAAGCAGACTGACGTCTAATACTAAGTAGATTTACGCAATCTATTAGACTTGGTGAAGAGAAGGTTGTCTGGTGTCTGGACTGTATGTATATTGTTTGAAAATGAGCAATTGTTTCGTTGTGTTTGAATGAATCAGGTCGTTACATTAAATCAACATGTAGTTTATTGGTTTTGGCATTTTGTGTCATGTCAACAGAACAATTGTGGTTTGTTAATTCAAGTTTAGGGTTTAGGTCTCCTCAGATCTCATCACAGGAACACACTGGTTCTCTGACTGATCTTTGTAGAGAACTGATTGTATTGTTTTAGCAGTGGATGAATCACTGAAGGAACATTATTATATGTGAGCATTTTTTTCCACTTCAAAACTAGAACTATCTTTGGTATTGTCTGTCACTTAAAATCCTGAAGGGGCTGGGTAGTAACTTTGTACTGTAATTATTCAAAGGGAAGCCTGGTTCAGCCACCACAAACAGTGACAGACCAGCTTGTGTCAATATGCTGCTCCCCTCTGTTGCATTTGTATTTGATTATTCAGACACCAGATGCCACTCAACAGGCAATTATAGGCAGAAATCATTGTAAAAGAGAGATGCTGTTAGGTTAACCTTTGATGTTTCCTTGTCATGACATACCTAATAATGCAGATCATCAATTGGATAAAACTGATAGAAGCAAGTATTACTTTATTTTTAGAGTAGTAGACTCTTTTCTGTATCTGAACCACAGGCAACTGTTTACTTCACCATGGACTCTACTTCATTTGTTTCTTCTTAAGGGAAACAAGCACGTTGACAGAGGGAAGAATGGGGAGTGAAACACATGGTGGGACCCCTTAATACTAATTCTGAGAATGGACTGGAATAAGTAGCCACTGTGAAGCTCTTCAAAACTTGGGAAAGTGAATGACTGTTTGCAATCTGTAATGATAAAGCAATATCCCCAAATCACAATCAGTATCATAATGAGTCATAATTGTTGGAATATATATGTCATTATTATTACAGGAGACCTATTCTCTCTGCATGAAAACTTCTTCCGCAGTATAAATTGCACTTAAAATATGTCTTCTCATGCCACAGGTGTTTAATATCCAGTTCTCTTCAGGCTGTTCTGCTCTAGTTTTCCCAGTATGTTAAGACACCCGTAATTCCCAGATGGCAAATCCAAGATGGCTGGATTTTTTTTTTAAATGCATTATACTTCCATATATATCTTAAGGGAATCCAATTGAGCTTGGTTGGGCTCATCTTGTACGGTACAACCTATTATCTAGGAGTGGGAAATGTATTTCTTATCAGTAACAGGATCACTTGTGGCATAGTGAATGGAAATCTATGGCCCCCATAAGTGAGAGCTTTTTGTCTCATGATTCTCAGCCCTCTGGAAAGACTGCTCTCAGTAAGGTGCTTTCAAACCAGTTCCTCACTGGGCAATCTAAGATGCTTATAATGTACTTGGCTGCTCTGACTCTAAGCCCTGTAAAACCCTAGGATTTACAGCCTAGGAGATAATAGTAGAATATTTTAAAAAGTGCTCTCTTTGAAAGTTACCACATACAGTACAAAGCCCTTGCTAAGGAATCCCAAATAAACAGTGGAGAGGTCAACACTGCTCTTTGGAGTTAACCATATAGCAGCAACAGTTATAGTATAGACACTCAACACAGACTGATAGGAAAACTGATTAAAATTAATCTACAAAGCCTATTTGAATTCAGGCACACTTACAATCTGTAGGTTCTCAACCATGTTTGTTGATATTGCTGAAGTCATCGGCTGCTTATGATACAGCCCAGCTAATTAGAAATACACATCAAAGCACTTTCCTTCCAGAGCCGGATGTGCAGAGACTGTTCAAAATAATCATCTTGGATGATGTTGCTAACAAGGATTCATACAAATTGCTTTGCAAGAGTTAATGGTTTTACAAATTTCATGCCCTTGAGGATTTCCATTAGGGAGACGCTTGTTGCAATTACGAATTCCACAGGCTTTCTTTTCATACCACAAGGGCACAGAGGTCTAATGCCTAATAATACTGTTCTTGCTTCATATAGAAGCTCAGAATTTATCAGCTATAAGCAGTATATCTCCAACTGAATGGGGAGAAGAGGACTGATAGAAATGACCTAATGCCTTATGGAATGGACCTTTGGCAGACAAGAATCTTTGCTTATTTCAAAATCAAATGAACCTATACAAGCCATCCTATGCACTAAAACGTGGCCTAAAGCATAATTGCCTGATTTTTTTAAAAAAAGCAAATGATTGTGAGAAGAAAGAGCATGTCACTGCATGAAGGTTATTGATCAACAGAAGCCAACATTTCCAAAAATGAAAAGAGAAATGTAGAGGTGGAATATACTTGAAACAAAAAAAGAGATACAGAAGTTGGTTTCTGCCATTTTCCCCTATCTCTTAAAAGCAGCTCTACTTGAAGTCATATGACCAGAAGGGAGGGAGCTTAAAAATAGCATTAATTAATATGCTGAACCACTACCAATGACCTCTCCCATAGGGATGCATAGGGTTTTTTTTTCTTTCTCTCTGCAGCCCCTGACCAGATCTTTTCAAACTCAACTTTTCTTTTCCAGTTTCCCCTTCGCACACCAAATTTGGTAACATTCCATTCTGTTTTTGGAAAGTCATCCTGTTGATGGAGAGTTGACAAGACTCTCAAGGGCCTTTAAGTAATTCTCTTCCAATATTCTGTAGAGCTGGAAATATTTTAAAAGGAGGATAGTCACTGTTCAAAAGCATTTCTGCCTTCAGGAGGCCTTAGAAAAAGGGTCACAAGCACCTCTCAGCCAAATTCAAAAACTCTCTGCCATGTCATCAGTTCACACCAATGGAAAAGAATAATGTGTCTTTTCTAAGAAGACCAGTGGTTGAGAAGACAGTGTGGGAGCAGTGAGGTGCTGGGAAATATCTCCTCTGGCTAAGGATCACTGTCCTAAATGTGTCCATTATCCATAATGATGCCAAAATGTTGAAGTGTGAGTTGTGGCATCGTCACTAAACAAGTTTTTTTTTCCTTTTGTATCTGTGATGTGATTCTTTTTATCAATGTCCCCCTTGCCTGTCTCCTTGGATGCACAGGAGTGTGGTACAATTGGTTTCCCCCACACCCCAGTATCAGCTTAGTTACTTGTTCTTTCAATATCTATCAGGCAAAAAAACAAAACAAAAACCCCAACAGGAAGCAGATCATTCCCTTTTTCTATCTTTCAAAATAATAGTATAATTGTGTTATAGTATATTAAGTAGCAACAATAACATAGGACATCCAATTTCTGGGCTATCCGACAGCTCTTACAAAACTTTTTTTGAAAAGAAAGAAAATAACTTTGTCTTTTCCATTAAACTGTCCTCTTCCATCCTTAACAAACAGTAGAAACTCACAGCTTTTCTTCTTCCTTTTATTGCAATACTTTTTATCCTGGGTTTATGACTGTATAGAGTTTTGGTTTTGTACTCACCATTTTGATTTTCTTTATATGAAATTGGCAAGCATGCCTATAATTTGTCCAGCCTTTTATGTGTAAGGAAATATTTAAAAATATTTAAAGTAGTTTGGCTATTTCTTATTCCAAAAATTGAAGAATTCTGGTTTTGTTTGGATGGTGATACTATAAGATACTATAAAGATGAACTACCCATATTCACATATTGTTATCCCAGATTTAAAAAATGATTAGCCATTATGACTTTTTGCTAAGTTTCAGATTCCTAGAGGTTGTAAAATAGTTGACAACAATGATACATTTTTCATTATCAATAATATTCTCATTTCTTTTTTAAACCTTTTGCAAATTTGCTAATAGCAGAATTTCTAATTATGCCAAAAATCTTTCAATCTGAAACTTTCCCTTGGTTGTCAGGAGCTCTAATTAAAAGCTCAAATATGCAAATACCTGCAATTAATAATGTAAAAGGCAGCCTCAAGCTCTCTTTTGTCTTAAATCCATTTTCCAAATGCCCATTTATACACTCAATCTGCGCTAAAAGTTTCCACTCATTGTATAAGATAATCTCAATGCTCTTGCCTATTTGGTAATATATGAGGGTCACTTCATAAGCGTTTTTTCATTTTCTTGCTGATGTCTTAATCAGTTTAATAGAAAAATGTACTCCTACTCCCATTTGCTTTTCAAGGGAAAAGTACACTGGAATAGTCAAAGCAGATGGATGAGGCATCTTATTTCAAATGTTCTCCAAAAAGCCAGTATCTGAAGACTGGAATTAAGAAAAAAAAATATGCTAGCAACAGATGAGAGCTGAAGTAGAGTTGGGGCAACTGATCTGATAGTTAGGAAGAAACAAAAGAGTGTATTATTCTACGAAGAAGTACTTGCTAGTAGAATGCTCGAGATAGCAGAGCAAACAGGATTGTTCATACAAAGCAACAGCATTGCTTGTGATCAATGTTGTCTCCTCTGAATGGCTGGGATTCTCCAGAATCTTTGACTGGGAGGTGTCAAGAGGTAAGTTCTCATGCAGTACAGGTGTTCTACTAATGCAAGGGTGGGCAACTATGGCCTCTTTATGATCTGTGGACTTCAACTCCCAGAATTCCTGAGCCAACACTATTAGCTCAGGAATTCTTAAACTCTGGAAGTTGAAGTCTACAAGTTGTAAAGGGCCCATAGTTGCCCACACCTGTACTAATGTTATGGTTTCACTAAGTGCTCCACCAATTTCCTCCTTTCATCACAGCAATATCTTACAAAATGAGTCAAGTAATTTAATTTATTTTATTTTTTTTGCATCAATTGGATCGAAACTAAATGAGGTACTATAAATCTGCGATTGTTTTCATCTTTCTTTACAAATTTGCGAAAGGCAACTCTGGAGATCCAAAATCATATCCAGTCTGGAGTATAGATTAGAGACTTCACTTCTCTACTTACATCCCAGTCTAAACCACTTTTCACTATTGGTGATATTTGCTTATTAGTACATATCCTTTAAAATCTACAACCTCGACTTACAACCACAATTGAGACCAAAATTTCTGTTATTAAGCAAGACCGTTATTAAGTGAATTTTGCCCCATTTTACAGCCATTCTTGCCACAGTTGTTAAGTGAATCACTGTAGTTATTAAGTGAATCTGGTTTCCCCATTGACTTTCCTTGTCAGGATCACATGACCCTGGGACATTGCAACCATCATAAAAACATGCTAGTTGCCAAGCATCCAAATTATGGTCACATGACATGGGGATGCTGCGACGGTTGTATGTGTGAAAGATTGTCTTCTTTTTTCAATTTTCTTGGACATAAAATAGCTGAATAATTTTACAACATCAATAAACTGAATAAAGCCCAGGTGAAATTATGAAAAATCTTGCCTAAATTCAAGTTCCTGTATTCTATGGAAAGCAGCAGAACGCTTCAGAAAACGTACTCAAAAATCATCAATGACTGTAATGGTATATGGGAATGATCTTGGGGAGCAGAGGAAGGAAGACCTGCGGCATAGGCAGGCCCGATAAGAAGCAACTCAATCTGCAGCTGGGGAGAAAAGAAGGGAGCCTTCCTAGTTTTCCAGAGACTAAAAAAAGAGGAGGAGAGAAATATGTTCATCTTGCAAGATTCTGCTAATGTAACCTTACAATAAAGTAGAATTACAGGATCCAATCTGTGTTGGTCAGCTGAACCAGAGGTTTAGTCTTCCAAACTTTCAAACTCGTGCTGGAGTCCATCCTCAGAGAACTTCTCTCTAGCAGAGTGTGTCTCCGTCGGATTAGTTCAACCATGTATGCATCTTGTCTGGATGTAATTGCATGACTGACAGTAGCCAATGAACCGCTACTGTTCAAAAGGCAGTAATCACTGCCTTTACAAAGCTGGATTATCTATGACAGCTTTTAATAAAGTTGAAGAGGAAATTGCCTGTGATTTATTTTGTGGGAGTGGGAGAAGGCAAGATTAGTAATTTGGCCTCTTACACTGATGAAATGCTTTCCATCAATGGATGGTGTCTGATTTCTCCCCTTATACTCCCACCTCTTGCAAGCTTCAAAATCTGTCATAGAGACTGTGGACACTAGCTCACAACTGGGGTGGCAGAAAACATGAAGAAGGGGAGAAGAAAGTATAGTTGTAAAAACTGCAGTCATAAAATGCTGAATTTTCTCCCTTATTAGCTAAAGAGATTTTCCAGGATGTTTAAGAGTCACCAACATGACCTTCAATCATTTCAACACATAAAATAACATTGTTTTATATAGTTCTCCACATATTCTTCACTACAATGACAACGCTCAACATTGCGTTTTTATTCCGGCTGAAGAATTTTGAAAAAAATTGACTGCACCCAGAATTTGAATATGAGAAAGGTAGGGTCCATTGAGCCATAAACCTCTCTATTTAACTGTTAGTCAAAATCATTATCTTCTGTTCTAACCTTAGGCACACTTTGGCTGAGACAATAATCAAGAAATTCAAACAGTAAAAATTGTTAATAAGCTTTGAGTTCCACAATGCAAAAAATATTCTATAATTTCTAAGAAGGCCTTTGCTCCAGCAGAAACTTCTATTCATGAAAGGTAGGGAGGAAAAAGATTCTGCTAATTCTCTTCCTCTTTGCCATTATCTACACTACCTTTTCTGCTGTAGGACCTCTACGTGTATGATGGAAATAATTTTTGCAGCAGTACACAGAGAGCTGAATAGGTAGGAAGAATCAGTTAGATGTCCATCGCCAGCAGTCTAAGATCCATCATTTTGTTATTCAGAACAGCAAAATTGAAATGAATGTTTGAAAAGGTTGGCACTTGACAGGAGCTACTCATGCATATATGCCACTCTGAAATGAAATTTACCTGATGATTAATACATTAAAAGGTTAAGGCTGCAATTTATGAATCCATCATAGCAGATGCAGCAAAGCAGAAGAGACTCCAGAATTTCCTTCTTTATCAGCATGTTACAGCATTTTAAATGGTGTTGCTGCAACATGAAAGCTCTTCAGAATCGAAGGGTATTCCGAACTGTTATGTTTAAAAAGGCTTTCAATAAGTAAGGAAGTGTGTTTCTTGCATGGTCATAATGGGAATGATTAAATGTATTCTACAATCAGAGTGTCTTTCATCACACAATACTCTCACAGATGTACCCAACCTCGCTACTTTTTCAGACTACCTTGCAATGAAAGAAACATGCAGCAAGTTCTTAATTTACTCTTTTCTTTGAATTTTCAATATCAGGATTTTGGGACTACAGCTCTCAGAGCCCCCAATTGACATAGTCATGTGGCTGGAAGTTTTACAAGTCACAGTCCTAGATTATTTGGAGCATGAGAATAGCTGGGTGACCTTGGGCCTATCACTCTCTCTCTCAGGCCAAGTCACCTCACGGGGCTATTACTGTGGGGAAAGTAGGAGGAGGAAAGTGTGTTGGGTATGTTCGCTGCCCTGAGTTGTTTGTAACAATAATACAGGTGGGAGATAGATAGATATAGAAAGATAGAGATAGATAGATAGATGATATAGAAAGATAGAGATAGCTAGATAGCTAGATAGCTAGCTAGCTAGCTAGCTAGCTAGCTAGCTAGATAGATAGAT